>JBCJKH010021490.1:0-16064 GCA_039877255.1 Loriculus beryllinus | reverse complement strand
GGAAGAACTTAGAATTCTTTCTATATCTTATTTTTGCACATCTGAAGTTACTGTCCCATCCATAAGTGCTACAAGTTGCTTGTAAGATATATCTGCCCTACAGCACAGGAGAAATCCAGCCATCCAGAGGAATGCAAACTCTCAAGAGTCAAACCCCCAGTTAAAAGACGAACTCCATTTGTCACTCTTCCTGCCACTGAGAAGATTCCTGACACAGTTTATTCAACTGACAGCGAGGAGGCCCAGCAACCTTTTGGCTCTTCAGTAGTCAATTTATGCAACAAGTCAGAGGTATTTCCTATCAGTGCTTTTGGCCCTGAGGACAGAAATTATGAAACCTCTGTGTTTGGAGAGTGTAAGGGAAAGAGACAAAGGGAATCTGTTCAACCAGTATTCCCTAACGTCACTTCACGGTACAGAAAAAGCAAGTGGCTAAAATATCAAAACAGTGCTCAGTGTGACTTGATAACTCTAAACAGTGATGGTAGGGAAGTGACTGATGACATATGTGCTGAGAACCTCCTTGGAATGCTGCTGGGTGACACAGGAGAGTGCAGCACTGTGAATGAAAGTGTTCCCCACTCTGCAGCTCTACTGACAGCAAAGAGCACCCTTGGTAAATGCTCTGCAAATACCAGCCACCAAGATTTGATTTCAGAGAGGAAGTTGCTTTCTCCACACTTCAGTCATACACCTTTGGCTGAAGCAACACAAAAGGTGTTAAGTCATCTGAGCTGCCACACTGCAACAGGATCCAGCCAGGTGTGTAACTGTTCAAGCAGATACAGTTAGAAACAACAGAAAAACATTTTTCTGGACAAAGAAACTGAATTGATCTGATTTCCTGCAAGATATCATCAGTATGATCAAATTAAAAGTTTTTACATATGTAGTAACACAAAAGCCTCAGCTGCAGAACAGCAGCTTTTGATGTATTTTTTTTAAGTGCCATGACTAATCTTTTGTAAAGGTAATTCCTTAGCACACGTGCTGCCAGGTTTAGATTCTTCATCTGAATGTTGATGGCAGCAAGATGAAATAAAAGCTGTTGGGCTATGCTGTCATCTGTAATTAGTAAGAACATGTTTTCAAGAAATGTTTCTTCTTAATTGAAAAATCAGCATTGTTTTAATGAGCACCCATATCTTCCTTCAAAACACAGTCTCTGATTTTTAACCAACCCCAAGCCAAGATTTAGAAATTGGCAGATCACTGTGTTTGAGAGTTAATGAAAATGTTAGATTTTTTCCTCCTTTTTTTTTTTTTTTTCAGCACAAACTCTGTATGCTGTGTTTTCTAGTTCTTTAAAATCATAAATGTGAAGTAGACATGTGGAAATTACTACTATATTTCATACACACACTGGTATACATGTTGTGTGGGGTTTATACATGTGTATATATATATATATATGAAATTATGGGTTTTAAAAAGCTTTCACAGTCTTCATAGTGAAACTTCTAGGGGGGTTTCTGTATGTTTTCTATTTAGTTGTACTTATTACTGTGAGCACAATACATAAAAGCAAAAAAGGAAAAAGAGAAGAAATATGGATAGGTTTTGACACATCTGTAAAGTAGCCATTTATCAACGTTTGTCTCATTCAGGGTTTTGCAAGTTGTAATGGTTTATTTTTCTGTTCTTTAGGATATATCTATTTGTGAGTTGTCTTTTCCTCATGTGGATAAAGTAAAATACGCAAACATTCCTAAAAGGCAGATGTTCATACCAGCCATGTTTCAGTCTCATGTTCAGTACAAACAGATTTTTAAAGCTGCTCTGACAGGTAGGTATAACACCATGATATGGAAAATGTGGTTGGTTTTAAACAGTGTATTTCTGCTGCTTCACAAAGCAGGATGACAGGGAGAGAAATCATCAATATCACCTATCGGAACAACTCTTGGGTTTGGATATATACTGAAATATATTTGGATTCTTTTAAGATGAGATTAAATATTTCTATTTAGATTTGGAAGTGTCAAATGAAAACACACTTGTTTGAATGCTGTGTACTTGTGTAACCATTTTAAGGCTGTACTAATATTTTCTTCTCCATTCTATGTCAAGAGCAATTGAACATAATGCTATTTGAGTTGTCCCAAAGATTCCACAATGCCCTTTCAAAAGTGGATGTATCATTCTACACTTCACTGAAAGATGAGCCAACTGAGAGCAAGAAAAGCTGTGTTCCACTGTGCCACCACATGCATCCTGCTAAGCTTGTTATGGCTAAAAAAGAAGGTCAAAACAAGGTGCTGCTCATTTCTTGTTTACAGTTCAGGGTGTTTGTTTGGTGAATAGACCTTATTGTGTGAACAATTACAGGGCAGTTGTGTATGATTTACAACTGCAGGTTAAAGTGGTGTGTTACAGTGATTATTTTTAAGATCAGCTGTACTATCCACTAATGTCCAGAACTGTTTTCTCCATGCAGAAACAGTTTTACCTATGTAGAAAGACCTGAACTTTTGATATTCTTGGTTACATGGCATTTCAGTAAGGTGTGATTACACATACTGGCTTCAGAAGACAAGAGTACTGAGAAGACACTTGTGGTTTTCAGCCAAAGACAGCAAAACCACTGGCTCTTTATCTGATTATTTCTATAGCAGCAAGTACTGGTCTATTGTTTTACTTTTTTTCCCCCTTGTTTTGATGTGCTAATGGTTTGGGTTTTTTTTCTTCCTTTCTTCTCTCTTCCCAGGGTCGTTTATTCTATACCTGTGATGCCCCCAGAGCTGAGCAGTGTTCATTCTTTAAGTGGATAGAAGACGTGAACCCCACACAGACAAGATCCAGACCTAGCGTAGTGCTTTGTGATATAAAAAGTATTGGGACATACCTCCGAAGTCAAAAGATTTCTCTCTATGAGGAGTGCCAGCTTTTGGTGAGGTATTCTGAAATGTTATGCACTCTTCACTGTGTCGATGAGGTCCTCAGTGACATGGCCTTGGCAGTCCTGGTGTAACAGTTGGACTTTATCTTAAAGGTCTTTTCCAATCCAGCTGATTTTATGATTCTATGATTCACATATGCTAATGTGAATTGCAGGATTCACATTAGCAATAAATCCTACATTTATAAATGCAGGATTTATAAACATTACAGTATATTCACTGGCATTTAACAAATACTTTTACTAACTATGCTAAAAGAGGCTTACAGTTCTGTGTAGAAATGTCAAAGCCAAATTAGCGAGGGAACTCAGCATTCAGATCAGCACTCTTTTCATCAAGAACCAAAACTTCTTCCCAGCAATTGATCAATTGTTTAATCATAGAATCATAGAATACTTAGGGTTGGAAAGGACCTTAAGATCATCTAGTTCCAACCCCCCTGCCATGGGCAGGGACAATTGGTTAGTTTTGTGTAAAACAATAGAGACATACTTTAATGAAATCCTCAATGACTGCTGCATTTGAGTTACTGTTTGTTTCATCTTTCATAAGAGAATTTGGTTTATTCTCTTAGTGATTCTAATTTTAATGTTACAAGTTGTATTGAAGGATATTCTGTGCTGCTTAACCATAAGGGAAACAATTTAATTCTGGCTGTATAAGAGAGAATTATTTTGCAGTCAAGATAAACGTCTTTAAAACTTGATAATGTAAGATGATGGACAACTACCAAGGTCTGTGCTGTATAATTTGATCCAATCTGTGGAGCTTATTTTTGGTGGCGAATCCAAAATGTGCTGATGGTGAACATACTCTAAAATTACAATTTAACAGGAAAGGCTTTGAAATTCAAACACAGTCATGTAGGAAGTTCAAGAAATTGATGAATACACCTGCCAGATTTGATGGTGATTCCAAAACCAAATTATACCTCAAACTAAGCAGAAAGGAGCATTATTCTCTCTACAGCAAAGGTGAGCAGATCTTAAACATCAGAAGAATTGTCCCTGTCACATTGTGATTTTTAAAGTTTTAATTTGTCACCTAAAGAAAAAAACCAAATCCTATTTTTAAACTCCTGACAAACATGATAATTCAATTCTCATCTAGAAGGGCAATGAACTATCTCATTAATTCATCATTTTTGTTCAACTGCCTCAGAAAAATATAAATTCCGTGTCCTTGGCTTTGAAGTGTATTAAATCTAAATCATTAAGTTTCAGGAAAACCAATATTCAAATAGATGATATTTAAGGAAAAACTTGATGTAAAAACTGGTGTTTCAGCAGTTGTTGCATATTTCTTCTCAATTATTAAAATCTCACAAAGTTGGAGGACATTCAGTAATTTATTCCAAATACTTCCTAGACTGAGAATACTTCAGACCTGTCAGAAGTCAAACGTTGCTGATTGCGCCAGGAGAGAACTTCACAGTCATCATCAATTTGAGACAGTAACTACTAGAGAAACTCCAAATTATCTATTCACTCTTTCAGATCTGAACAAACACTTACTTAAGACTTTTTAACGCCCCCTACTTTGGCAATAACAAGGGTTTAATTTGCAGTGTAGTAAATGCTGAGCTGCTTTGTCTAGCTACATTTTCTTTATAAGACACCAGTAGAAGCTAATGAGAACTCTGCATTTTTCTTGTCAGATGATATTTGGGTTGTTTCCAAGACTCTCAGCTTTGATCCCCTTGATACTTTCATTGCAACTAGTACTTCCTTTGGACCATCCTCTACCAATGAAATTGAATTGCTACCACTGAAAGGCTACTGTCCTTCAAACTGGAGATCAAATAGTGAGTTCTACACCAAATAATTCAGAACTGTGGCAAACAGCTACTGAGGGAAAAATCTGGCCAGTGGTGAAGGATGAGATTCTAACATCTCAAATCTAATCTATTAATTTATTCACAGTATTTTCTTTCTTTGTATATTTGAGTATGTAATTTGAATACACTACTTAGTGGAATTAAACCTGCAAAGTGGCTGGTAAGAAATTCTAAAGGGGGATGAAGAAATGGAGATAATATAAATAATACAGTAAATAATATAATATAGAATCCAAATTGACTGTCAGGAATGCAGGTAACAGGAGCATGTTTTCACTGTCCTTGAAGAACAAACCAACTGAAACCCCAAACAACTCACTATGGAGAATTTATATAAAAAGTCTTGTATTAAACCTGTGATTTGGATCTTCTATACTTTCTTTCTGTGCCTTTGTTGCTAAAACGTAGAATGGCTAAAAAATGGGGGTTTCAAAATTCAGGAAAACCAAATCTGTCTTGTTTTAGTTATTTTCACCATTGTTTTTTAAAGTAACTTGGTTTTACAGGAAGCTAATTCCTCTTTTGGCGTTTTGTAATTCACTTATCTAGCTGATACAAAATTTTGCCCAGTTTCACTTTTTCCTAATCTTATCTTTCTGTGGCCTTTTCAGTGTTTGTTCATGCCCTGCTGGTTTGTAATGCTAGTGGTGAGCTTGCATCTTTAAGAAATATGGAGGAGCACTTCAATCCATCTACATTACCACTAATACCATATCTACTAAAAATGTAAGTTAGTCTTTGAGTGATACTGTAAGCATACAGCGTGCAAACAAGTACAGAACACACCAACAAAATCACCATTGAGTCTGCTCTATTAAAAAGTGAAACTGAAAACAGAAAAACAGTGCAAGAACGGTTGACAATGAAATTTTCATTTCTATGGAAAAGAAAATCTATTGGTTGCTTAACTCAAAATTATAATTTTGTAGGGTTCTTTTTTTTTTCTTAAAATTTACCTGCAGCCCCTGTTTTACAACCTAGACATAAATATTATATGGCATTATTATAACATTAGTCACTAACTGATCTGTATCAAGGTAATGAATACACTTCACAGGGGTTCAGTGGAACTGTTTTTCCTTCCCATTGTTTAGCATCCCTTGACACAAAACCTAAATATGAAATATTTTCTTGGAGAATCAGAGCAATATAGGGATATTTCCGAAACTGCTTGTGATTCACTGTATAAAACAAGTAATTAAATGAATCCCTGCTACCCCCGACTATATTCTTCTACCGCTCTTAAATCCGTCAGGCTTGTGCCTTTGAAGCAAGTCAGATGGAAAGTGTTAACATAGAGCAAGAATGGTAAAACCCAAAAGCCTGTTCCATGTGATCCAGCTTTTGCCCAGGGAAGTAATAAGGGGCAGTGGCTGTTAATCACAAGCCTCAGCATTTCAATGCCAGGAAAGTAAGAATATCAGAACCATGAATATGAGAACATAGGAACACAAGAATATCAGAACTAATTATATATATGCAGTATTATAGCACAACTTTTGACCACTGTATTTTCCTTAGGAATTTTGATTTTGAAAATGCTACTAATAGCGTCAAGAAAAGCAAATTTACCCCACCTGCCTTCAGCCTGAAACACACAACAATGAATGGACCAGTCAACACTGAAGTGGCAATGGGATTAGCTAAAAAGATTATCCAAACATTCTCGTTGAACCCAGATCAAGCTACATCACTGCTTCACATAGCTCAGATGATGACCTCCTGTGAAAACACCAAACCAGTGCAAGAACGTCAGATCTTCCCTATCACAGTCATACATGGTACACAGCAAATAATTGTGAAATTTGTTGCTATTGCATCTTTGCAGAAATGCTAATTCATATATACTGCCAGTGTTTCAGAGAATTTAGGGTATTTCATTGTGATGAAACAGTAGTCTTGCTTCCTTAATCATATATGTACAA
Organism: Loriculus beryllinus; assembly: GCA_039877255.1. Taxonomy (NCBI): domain Eukaryota; kingdom Metazoa; phylum Chordata; class Aves; order Psittaciformes; family Psittacidae; genus Loriculus; species Loriculus beryllinus. The sequence goes on along the minus strand of JBCJKH010021490.1, from coordinate 9,402 downwards.
TTCCAGGCAGACTTAAAGGGAAAATTTTATATCTAGGTAATGTTCACTTACTTTAAATGTAGTGCAAAAGATGAGCTTGATTGAGCTGTCCCTGTGTACAGAAGATCCTTTTAAACTCTTTTGTAATGCTGCTTTCCTCACCTACTTCATGCATTTCCTGAAAATTCTTTTCCTCAATGAGGTTGCTCTGATAATGATGTTGACATTATAACATCCATTCCACCAGCACGGAGCTTCCGATCCTTGAATTTTCATTCTGCCTTTTGAAGAATTTCACATAAGTAGAGTTCTGTCCTAGAACAGAATCCATAAAAAAATAAAAATGGTTAGTGTCTTCATCTTATTTTTTTCATATTAACCCACTTTTTTGTCATGTGTCACCTTTGCTAAATTGTAATATAATTTTTTTTCTATTATACAATGTTCCTTGTTGGTTTATACTGCCTTAAATCTTTATTTTATCCCTTTTCAAAACATACAAAAAGGCAAGGCTAGCAACACCTTAGTTCAAAGATTACTTGTTTGAAATCAGTATTGAAAAGCAGTTACCATAAATGCAGGTTTTCAGATCCTTTCAAAGTAAATGCATCAACAGTAGTGTCACATTTAGTGCAGGTACCACTGCACTTAAATTGCCTGGGCTTTTATTAGGCTGTCAGGCACATTAATCTAGTTTAAATTATTAATCATTCCAGAATACTCATCTCAAACTCCTTATATTGTACCTGGTATATGGGATGTGCATGCAGACACTTGTATAGTTTCAGTGCAATGATGAGACTCCTTACCAAGTAATGCATGTATTCAACCAGAAAATCTAGACAAAATACGATAGCTTCCCCTCTTCCGTAGGTTTTTACAAACTTACTGCATGCAGTAAATGGGAAGTGTAAGGCAACTGGCTGCCCCTGAATACACAGAGCTGCAGAAGCAAGCATAGAATCATAGAATAGTTAGGGTTGGAAAGAACCTTAAGATCATCTAGTTCCAACCCCCCTGTCATGGGCAGGGACACCTGCCACTAAACCATGTCACCCAAGGCTCTGTCCAACCTGGCCTGTGCAATGTCTTTCCAGGAATCAGGATATTTCATATAAACTGAAGTCATAACAACTGATTAAAACTGTACTTTCTTGAAGAGTTTCATTTGTAACTTTGGCTTTTTTTCTCTTGAAATAACAGGTGGTTTTGGAGCTGGGAAGAGCTATCTGCTGTCTGTTGTGATCTTGTTCCTAGTACAGCTCTTTGAAAGCAGTGAAGCTATGGAGGGTTCAAGGCCAGCTCCGTGGAAAATTCTGATTGCTTCTTCTACCAACGCTGCTGTTGACAGGATACTCCTGTGGTAGGTTACTGAGATTGTTCCAAAAGCAATAATGCACATAATAAAGACAATTGTGCTGATAATTGTGGTATAATTCCAGTATAACACCTCAAAAAGATGGCAATCTTTCCCTAGAAAGTGTCACTCATGGGTTTTAAGTTCACACTTGCTCCTTTGCACAGCATGAACATGCTAAAAGACTGTACGGCTAGCTGCACAAAGACTAATACTGAGCTCTACTCTCAGTAAATTTACTAGTAAAATCCATCATGACAGAAAGTAGTGCTCACAAATCTTTAGGAAGTAGCAGTAGGGGAAAGCGTGATGGAGAGAGAGGAAGAGGCAGAGAGTCAGACTTGCGAAACACCAGCACGAAGCTAACATGAAATAAAACTCATGGTTTAGAAGGGTAAAGGAAGAAAGGGCAAGTAAAAACGGAAGACTGGTTACGAGAGGAGAATCATTAAGTGTTTAAGTATTTCTGATACAAATCATGATGACCTAATTTACTTTGATTTACATGAATTGTGGCCTGAGTTACTTCATCTGGGTAATCACGGAGGTTTATGTTCTAAGGTGTCTGTTAGCCCTTTCAGAGCCACTTCTGTATTTTTCAAAATGTCCTTTACATTTCTGTAACCTCCATCATCTGTTTTTCGTCGAAGTCTACTCGATCTTGGATTTGAAGATTTTATCAGAGTGGGAAGCATTAGAAAAATCACTAAAGCAATTCTTCCCCACAGGTAAGAATCTTCATGAATCTATGATTCACAATAACATGCATGCTGTAAAATTACTATTTTGAAACAGAAACTATGGAAATGCCATTCAAAATGTGTTATAATATGCCTATCTCAGGGTTCAGGCCTCACACAGTGGAGAAATTTTACCTTGATTTGAGAGTGTCACTTGTTGCTTAACAGAGCTGATGCTTTTGAAGGGAATTAGTAGAGGAGGACAAATTATTGGCAGTTACAAATTTGGGAGTTTACGTAAGGAGAAAATGCAAACCAGACAGACTTGAAATAGGTATCTAGTGCCGTAGTGCTAAGACCTAGGAGGAAGTCACCATAAATTTCATGTCCAGTGAATTAATGGTAACAACTCATGAATTCCATACTACTTCTCCAAGTTATCTTTGCTGTAGTGTTCTGGTCTTTGTCCTTTAACTGCTTAAAAATAAGCTATCTACATAGCACTGTCAACACAATTTGAGAGAACAAAGTTAAGTTCAAGAAAAATAAAGATTAAATTTCCTTGGTGTCAGCAGCATAGCAAGGGTATATAAAATGAATGAAAAACTTCTCAGTCTTACTCCACTCTGAATTCAGCGTGAGTCATTTACTACATGTCTGTCTCTGGTTGGAGTAAGGGTCTGAGCTGGTGAGATAAAGGTCTGTTTTAAAACAGGTGTTATCGTAATCTATCTTAGCTGTATTTGGGATAGTTTAGTGCATTGAGCTGTTATGTATAAAGTACGATTATTTCCTTATATTAAGTGTTCACCCAACACTGAAAGCACTGTTATTTTCAATCATTGTAATGCATGTTATAACATCTTTTTGAAGTTTACATGCTGGCTCAATCAATGAAAATGATCAGCTAAAAGAACTGCTTGCTCTCATGAAAGAAGATTTAACTCCGGCTGAAAAAATATATGTAAGGAAGAGTATTGAGCAACACAAACTGGGGACCAATAAAACCATACTGCAACAGGTACAGTCAAAGTGAGGGGATGGAAAGGGAGGATCCACTAGGTCCAGCAAATGGGAACTGGGAATCACCTCTCACACCTGCCAAACTCCTAGTTTTGAACAATAAAATGAATGTTAGGACAATCCAATCCAGGTTGGATTCCACAGGTAGAGCTTAGCGTCTTGCCTGTGTGTAACTTCTCTGAGTCAATCTTGCAGTTTCTGTTTAGTGATATGAGACAGAAACCCCTTTCGAACTTGACTGCAATCTGATTTAGTATTGCCAGTCTAGTTTACAAGGTGGGGAGAGAAAAATCTCTCAGCACAGCTAGTCTGTGCTGCCATCTTGAAACTGAAATGTATATAGTCATAAAGGTGAAATATAAGCACTGAGTTAAATCTATCCTAGCACATCAACTGCCAAGAAGATTTCAAATATATTTGAAGTAATTTTTTATGAAAGTAAAAAATAGGATTTTTTAGGAATTTTAGGATCTTAGGATTACTGCTACTTTTTGTAGAAACATCTCAATTTCTGAATACCCCAAGCATAAGAAATGGTCCTTGGATCCATCTCCATGTAAACACAGTGCCTTTTACTGGAAGTTAGTTAGAACATAATTTTTTGAGACACATGAGTACAATGCTGCATGCAAAAAAACTGCCAAAGCTATAGCTATGTGCTATTAAATGATCTTAACTTCTGGTCTGCCTGTTTTCCCCTCACTACTAACCAAGGTGAAAGTGGTTGGAGTGACCTGTGCTGCCTGCCCGTTCCCTTGTCTGAATTCCCTTCAGTTTCCTGTTGTGATTCTAGATGAGTGCAGTCAGATGACTGAACCTGCTTCTCTCCTTCCTATTGCAAGGTACAGCCTTCCTTTTGCGTTTCAGTAGAGAAATAACTTCAAGTCAGCAGTGACACAACCTCAAATAATTGCCAGACTTACACATCTTTTGAAGAACACGAACTCTGAGGTCTCACCTTGGAAAGCAAGAAGAGTGATTTTAAATTGAGACCTGCTCTTCAGTGCCTTGAGTTATTTTCATGTGGAAAGAGAGCAATGGAGAAGGGAGCCTGATGGAAAGCAATCTGTGATACATAAACACAGCACATGCTTCCATCATGACTAGTTTGGCATCCTTTTCTAGAAATTTTTTTCTTATTTTTTAACATTGTTATTTAGGTTTCAGTGTGAAAAGCTAGTCATTGTTGGAGACCCTAAGCAGTTGCCACCAACTATTCAGGGATCTGAGAGTGTTCATGAGAATGGACTGGAGCAGACTCTGTTTGACCGGCTTTGTCTGATGGTACGTACCAATAACCAGAGATGGAGGGTGAACTGCAGGTCCACTGAAGCCACTGGAAGAGTTCGGTTGTGAGAGGATCAGTGTTTCAGCCTGTTTTTTAATGAAGCAGATTCCACTCCAGCGCACTGCTTCATAAAGGTTATTTTTACAGTGCTTGGAAATTTCTAAGCGTAACAAATGTAAAACAAGAAGAACTGAAAAATGACAGATTCTCCCTCCTTTTTGTGCAGTTTTCCATCCAGGTAGAAGAACTGGGGGCCACAGTATTTGTTCTGACTTCAGTTGAAGTGAATATACAAAGAATAAGCCAGGTTACTGCAGGAATTGCTTCCTCTTACATCTTATTCACCCGAGCTGGCATTGCAAAACATTTAGTAATTCTTTTTCCTTGTCACACTTCCTGTATCATAATTCTTTAGGGACATAAAGCAATAGTTCTTCGGACACAGTACCGATGCCACCCTGCCATCAGTGCCATAGCCAATGACCTGTTCTATGATGGAAATCTGATAGATGGCATTTCTGAGGAAGACAGGAGTCCTTTACTGGATTGGCTTCCAACACTGTGCTTTTATAATGTTAATGGGGTAGAGCAAGTAAGTTTTCAAACTTTTCTTATATAAAATCTCAATACTGTAAGTTTTCCTCTTTTTTTTTTTTTTTGTTTTGCATTCTGCTGCCTGTGAGAGCTAAATTTGAAGTCTTCTCCCCATTTTCAGATTGAAAGAGACAAAAGCTTTTATAACATGCTGGAAGCTCATTTCATAGTCAAGCTCACCCAGGCTCTGATTGCCAGTGGAATAGAAGGATCTGCAGTCGGTGTGATTACTCTTTATAAGTCACAGATGTGTAAGGTTCGTGGAACATATCATCAATAAAAGTTTTCTTCAATATATTTGTTTAGAATACACTTTAAATACTACTTTAACTAGCAAGAGTCAGCTAGAAGTGAGAAAGAAACACTGGACAGGTAAATGAATCAGGGGCTTTTACCAACTGGTACATGTGATAACGATGGGTAACAGTCACCTACTTAGTAAAGGTGGAGTTGTTTCTCACCCAGTCAGCTACAGCATAACAAGGACTGGGGTGATTAGTAAGTAATCATTAGAAATTCATTCATCACCTTCCATATTTATTTGTCTACAGATTCAGAACATGCTCTGTGGAGTACATAACAAGCTTTCCAAAATCAAAGCTGTCCAGGTGTCCACTGTAGATGCATTCCAAGGATCTGAGAAGGAGATCATTGTTTTGTCTTGTGTAAGAACAAGGCAAATTGGGTTCATAGACTCAGAAAAGCGAATGAACGTTGCGCTGACAAGAGCAAGAAGACATATGTTGATCGTTGGGAATCTGCCCTGCTTAAGTAGGAACAGACTGTGGGGAAGAGTAATTCATCACTGCAAAGGTAATAGCTTCTTTTTCTCTATTTCTGAAACCATGCAGCTCATCCTCTGTAATTATATGTAAGAGACTTTATAGTTTCTGCACATACTATATAATAAAGTAGAAAGTATGCCTACTATATAAACCAGTATATTTACTACATATAAAATATATGTCAGGAAAATACAACTATTTACAAGCTGCATGTTTGCAGTTTTACTTGCAAACTGATTTTAGACTTGAAGAGCATTTATCTGGTAATGAGACTTCTTTTTCTTCCTTTGATGCCATCAGACAGTGACACAAAAAGCACACTAGTGAGGGAGAGCTGAAACACAATGCTGCATTTCTAGTCCTTTCCCTGTTTGTTTTACATAGCAGACCCAGGCAGAAACAAGTTATAAACAAATTCTTCTACACAGCAATATTTCTGCACAGATGGTATTAAATAAAGGAAAGAAAAATGTATAGCATCTTTCTGTAAGTAGAGCCTCATTGGTTTTGGAAGATAAATTTTGAGTTGCTAATAAAAAACCCCAATGCTATCGGTGATGAGCTAATTCTACCACGTAATTTCCAATTGTTTTGCTTAGAGGTCACTGTCTTCTGAATACATGTGGCTGTTTTATCAGACCACAGAGGGGAAAAAGCAGGTTTTAAAATCAGGTTTTTTACAGTTGCCACAGAATTTGCTGTGAACTTTAACTGTAATTATTTATGCATTTGAAAGCTAATCCTGCTGTAAATAAAAACAAAACACAACAAACGTGCCTGTCACCATCTAAATTCTTCTGTGGTAACTTTCCTTGAACTAGAAAAGCAAGAGTACCAGAAGTACCAAAATAATGATTTACTTACTTGGTTGGTATCAAGTGAAGCATGTCTTTAATGGCTGAACTCTGAACATTTTCAAAGTAGAAATGTTACAGCAACATGATAGGTGTGGGGAGAGTAGATGTTTGCATCACCACAGGCTGATTTAGATGATGGATGCTGCAAAGTAAGATGTAATTATCCTGTTTATCCCTGCTTTTAGAATGGGAAAATGGATTGCAGCATGTAAGCCAGTGTGAGCAGTGGCTAAATGACATTCTTAAGTCTTACTGGGAGAATCAGAAGGAAGAGAAGCACAGTAAGAAGGAAAAATAAAAGGTGCACCTGTTTGATGAAGAAAAGATGAACTGCGTGACTATAAAAATGATCAGAATGATTGCACACCTAATATTTATATTTAATGGGGGAAACTTGTTTGGTTCTCAGTGGTCTGATACTTCTGGTTTGACCCCCTTTCTATGTCTAAAATTAATAAAGTGACTCATTTACTTGATAACTGAAATCCTTGCATGTTTACAACGTACCTAACGTGTTGCTAGTGTCTCATTACGCTTCACAGTAGTTACATACATGTAACATTGTATCTCAGAACAATTCTGTCACCTTGCACTTTTAGAAATTGGTGAAGACCCCATCCCGAGCCTTCATCCTAACAAGGCCGGGTCCGGATGGCTCTTCCCGCCGCCACGAGATGGCGCTGCCCGCCGGTAAGGACGGTGAATAGACCCGGGAACGGAGATTGACTCGGTAGAGCCCGGGGACCCCGTTAGGGACCCCGTTAGGGACCCCGTCAGGGACCCCGTCAGGGACCCCAGGATAGACCCCGTCCTTCATCACTAGCACCGCTCCTGGCTCCAGGGAATGCTGGGATCTCTGGTGTGGAGAAGGGCAAAAGAAGGAGCATCGGCAGATTGAATAGCACCTTTAAATTCCGGCTGACACCTCTGTCCCAGCTCCCTAAAATCTCAATCAACAAGCCATTAGAACTCGACAGGAGTAAAATTAAATCCTCGTTTAAGTGTATTTATCCACTCCCTTTCTCTCTTTCAAATGCTAAATTCATTTCAGCATATGCCCTTCTTTCTCTCGCCTTTCTCTAAAGACCAGCAGCCTGGACCACTCTTGTAAATATGAAAGATGCTAATCATATGACATATCACGTCTCAGTCAGAGCCTGGAATAAAGCCGTGAGATTTGGGATCATTGCCTCCAGACAACAGCTTCATCAGCCGGAAAGTTGTTTTTTTTTCTCCTTTCCTTCAACTCTCAATTCCCTCTTTGTCTGGGGGAAAATGCAGCCAACTTGAGCCACCCCAGCCATATGGTTCACTCTGTGTTTTCTTAGTTGAAGCCTGAATTGTTTGTGATTTGTGAAGGGGTTCTTTTTTTTTCTTTACTCCTTTTTTGGGGGGGCGTGGGGGAGAAGTGTGTGTGTATAAAGACATAGAAGAGGTTGCCCTGTACTGGGGCAGCTTTCCAGGGCTACGAGATGTTCCTCATGTGTTGGTTTCAAACACTCCTTCTTCAGCTACTTCACTGCTCTGCCTAAGAGCCATGAGATTGAACCCTCAGCCACAATAACAACCCCAGTCCCAGGGATCTTAACTCTCCCTTTGGTTATTTTTCCCTTTGATGGATGGAAACACCTTCTTAAAATGTGATTTGTTTCGTTCAGACTCATCTGCAGCCCCAGTTTGCATTTGCCTGCAAAACAAGAGAATCCACCTCCCAGCAAATCCCTCCTAGAAATGCCTTGACTAAGAGAATCCCTCAAGTATTTTGAGTAAGGAAGAGCAGCTTTTAAGATCCATACAAAGGAGGAGCTGAATGAGTTTGGTGCACTCCAGTTTAGACAGACCCTGCTTGCTAGCAGCCTGCCAAGTTTTCTTTCTCTCCTTCCTCACACAACCCCCTTCCTCCCCAGCCCCAAAATAATAATAATAATAAAAAAAAAAAGCCCTTTCACCAAATCATTAAATACTACAGAGGTGGTCAAGCTAGTCCTGCTTTTCAGGCATCCAAGAAAGAAAAGGGTCCTTGAAGTTTAGAAGATGCCCAAGGAAAACTCATTGAATGACATCAAAAGAATGAGTTTCCATAGCTGTTGAAGCACGAGAGCTGTGTAGCTGCACAAAGGCGGGTTGGGGCAGTGGGACTGTCCCACTGCTCTATCCCAGCACAATTGGGTCACTGAAATAGGGAATTAATTACCATTGGAGAGTGGGCAGCCCATTCACTGCTGGCTGAGTTTTATTAAACGCCAATATAAATAACAAAACAACTCTTGTGGCTGCACTATTCCTACACGCCAAAGGAAGGATTATGTTGGGGATTAACATCTTAAAGTCTATGAGACTTTCTGACTCAAGGCTCGGAGCTGGTAATCGTATTTGTCTCCTGGTTCAGCGATTAGTGCTCTCCCTTGCGCACCTTCGCCTGGACAGCCAATGTCCCTTTTTGCAGGCACTGGGGTTTTCACACAATCGGCTGTTCTTTTCCCCACATCTATAGAAAAGAATAAGAAAACTGAAGCGTGTTCACACCATCTTCAAGCTTTTTCTCTTCTTCATGGGAAAGGAAGGACCAGCGGCCTTTTTCCACAAGGCGGGGGAAGCAAGCCCTCGTTGGGGGGGCCTAGGGTGGCAAAATCACTCTGCAGGCCTGCACCTGCCATGCAAATCCATTGGGAACAATCAGCCCCCAAAGAGGGGCTCGGCCGGGTGGGGGTGGAGGGGTTAGGGACGGATTCTCCTTGCTTCAATCCCAAAACGAATGCTGAACTCACTTACCTCTGGGAAGCACTTTTGGCTGCAACATTCCCTGGGTGGTGTCGGGATGGACATGGCTGGGGGACCG
>JBCJKH010021489.1:0-13179 GCA_039877255.1 Loriculus beryllinus | reverse complement strand
AATCAGTCTTTGGATTATTGCGTTCTATTCCTGTATTTTCGTTGTATTTATCTAGGGAGAGGGATGCACACATGATGGGACACACAAAACAGAAAGAAACGTAAGTCGTGTTCAATTGAAACAACCCTTCAAAGCCAGGTACTTGAATGTGACAGAAATTTCATCCCATGGCTTGTTCCTAAACTCTAGAAATAAATGGAGAATCATAGACAATTCAGAATAGGGTTTCTGTTCCTTTTCATTAGTTTCCCTCTAGAAAGAAAGCATGATGAAGGCAGACAGTAGAAATTTAACAGCAGAAAGATCAAAACCACCCCCTGCACTCAAAGAAATCTAAAATGCTAATGTTGGATGGAATTTCTCAGTCTGACATATGTAACATGTTGATGGCATGCTAATTATATTTTCCTAGAAAACTGGTGAGCATTGAATTTCTCAGACTTGTTATAACTATTAGTTTTAGTTACTGGCTATCTTCTGTGGCTTTATGGGGGTTTTTTGTTTGTTTTGGTTTGCCTTTTAAAAATAAAATATTTTTTTGGGGGGGAGTTTGATTTAATATGTGCTACCTTTCTAGTAAAAAAAAATCTAAGTGGCCACAGATGGGACCATGGGTTCAAACAATATCAGTATGTTTTGTACGGGTTTTTTCCACCTTACCCATAAAATGATTTCTCTGGGCAAGATAGTCTGTTTCCAATCTTGGTAAAGAAAATGAACAAAAAGTAATTTTCTCTTTCTGTATTTTGTTTCCCCTCTGTGGAATAGGTTTGGAAAGACAGGGAAGGCTTGACCCTGAGGCAAACGCTATCCCGAAGTTGTAGATCATGAGGCCAAGCTCGTTAGAAGGCAAGCACCTGGAGCAGGAAGGAAATGTTCCCCACAGTTTTGTGGAAAGCATTTTTATGAATACTGTGTGAATATTTTTCTGCCATATTGATTTTACTGACCAGGTTTTGAAAGATTATGGTTGCTGTATAAAAGGATGGAGGAAGCTTTTATCTCTTTCCATCTCCCTTTATGGGGGAATCTCTGTATCTGTCTGAACAGCAGAAGTAGTAGTCAAGTGCCCAGCCTTTCATCTTTGAGTCTCCAGAGAGTCTTCACCATTTGTCTTGAATATAGACTTCACTAACACCAGCTATATCTTTGTCACCTCCAGGCTGGGCCCTAGTATACTTTCTGCAGAGCTTATTGCATGGTGAACGTTAAGTTAGAACTCTATAAACTTAATTTGCTTCCAGTGCTTCATTTGCTTCCAAGTGTAATTCTTGATATTGATTTTAACTTATATTTAACTTTTATGGTGGTAGTCATGTGTACTTAAGAGGTTGCTACTTCTTCACTGCTGTGAAACCTGACCTGGGTATTAGATTTTAGCCATCAGAGGTCGTGATGTTCCTTTTCTCTGGAAGACACAGTAAGTATTAACCTGGTAGGAATGATATTTAAAGCTTTCAAGACATTCTGCATAGCCTGTCTACTGACGCTGTGGTACTGGAAGTCATCTGTAGAATGGCAGCTGTTACTCGCCTGATCTAACATTAATATATTCATTCCTTTTTCAAACTTCAGATTTTATTCTTGAGAAGTGTCTTTTAATAAGTTTTCTCCTAAATACACGTGTATTTAGGTGTGTTGCATGGTGTGTTGCAAAATATGTCAGGCAAAATCCAACAATGTTTTCTATTCATTCTCAGTCACTGCTGTTCCTGATGACAGCCTCAAGAGAGCAATTGTAACAAGATATGAAAGTATCCTTTAATGGCTATCACCTATGGCCTTTAACTTTTTTAGAAAATTTTGGAGCTTTCTTCATATTGCAAATGCTGACACTTTGGTTTTCCTCTTTTTCTTTCTTGTTTGTACGTAGCTGACTCAGTGACTTTTTTGTGTAGTCATTATTTCTTCAAACTAAAATTTGATTTTCTATTTTTAGTATGTAGACAACTGTGTGACCTTTAGGTGCCATCTGATGTAGAGCTTCAGCTCGAGCAGAAGAGTCTACTGCAGAAAGGGCGCAGAAAGGATCTATTAGACCTTGATGGAGTCAGGTAGGATGCATGGATGTGGCAAATATACGGTATCCTCCTGCATAGACTGAGAGCAGTCATTCTTCATTCAGTCGTGTGTACATGCTATCAGTCAAGAAATTCCAGTTTTTATTTTGAACTTCCTTAAGGTTTTTTGAGATATATGACTCTCATGAGAACAGTCAGACCTTCAAATTTGAAGTTGTTTTTTTTAAAGCATATATGTACTTCAGATGAATTTATTACCAACTGGTAAATGGCTTACATTTTTTCAACTGGTGAAAGTTTTATAGTTTTCCATTAATTTTCACTATCAGTAGTTTTAGACCTACTGTCATGTAACACAGTTTGGCTTAAAGTAACATAAGGAAACCTGAACATAGGAATAGACTGAAACACAGGTATGATTTATGATTTAAACAATAATAAATAAACTAATAGTTAGGTTTTCATAACAAAACATCCAAAAACTGTTTCCACTAAAGAAAACAGATACTGAAAAAAATGTGAGTAAATAGAGAAATTATAGAAAAGGCTGAGTTTGGAGAATAATTACCAAAATGTTAAAGTTAATATAGTTTTCTGTAGAATGTAGTGAAATTGTTGTAGCTGTAAATTATCAACAGAGGATTGCATGCTTTCTTCCAAAGCAGTCCTCCAACCAGCCATCCTTCAAACTGTCAGGAAAAATGGGAGAGGAAAGCCAGACAACTTCCCCTCTACCCTGTCTGTTATTGATGAACACCATATTCCTTGGGCATTTTTTTTGTTGTTTAATATCTGTAAGTCAGCATTTCAAAGGAAAATCTTTCGTAAGAAATTTTGCATCTAGCATATGCTCCTGTAGGCAGTGGTTGATTTCTGGGAGGCAGGAAGATTTCCAGCTAAATAATGCTGTCTTTCCAGAAATTCCCAGGGACTGCAAAGGAGTGTCCCCATCCACTGCAGTGACCTTTCTTAATTTGTGCAAAGATTCTTAACATGTGGCTGCATGAAACATAGTAAATTGAAAAGAAAAGCGTATTTAATACTTAATAAGCCAGTACTTCATCAGAAAAAATATCCAGCCCTCACAAAAAGATTTAAGATGTCACAGAAAAAGCATCAGAGAGAAAATGTAATTAAAACTATATAACAGCTTTTGGGGTTTTTTTCAGTTTTCTGCAACCTCAATGTTTTCTATATTTATTCTCTTCTCAAAATTACTTTTTTATTACAGTAAGCATTAAATAGTGATAAGGAATTGAAATTTGCTAATAAAGAGAATGCAGAGAGTAATGGCAAATAAAAAAACTAATAGGAAGATACAAAAGTACATAAAATACTGTCACACTGTGGAACGCTGTGTTGTTTTTCTCCAGCTTGTAACACCTTCGTGCTCATAATGTTCTTTTGACCACTGATTCACTCCTTTCCAATTGTCTGGACAGGTTATCAGTTGCTGGTAATCAAATAGTTCAGTGATATTAATCCAGGTTTTTAGTGCCACGAGAACTATCTTTAGAAAATAGAAATAGAAAATAGGTTATAAAACCAAATTAATTCTGTACTGAAGTAGCAACATCTGTGTTGCCACCTACCCAGCAGACATAGATTTTAAACTTGGAATTTTTCTATGAAGTGGTATGCTGAGATTCTTATCCAGGCAATAAAACTAAGCAAATAAATTCTGCAAAACAAGCCACCTGAAGAACACTGAAGTAATTTTTCTTGAACATGATTCTCATTAACTAATCAAGAAATAGTTGGAACACTGCAAACTATTACATGGGAGTAAATGGTTTATAAATCAAGATAACCCTTTGGGGATTCGAACCTTGTCTGAAATACTATGATTATGCCATTTCAGAGAAAGCACTTGCCAAAACATCAGCTGAAGCAGGAAGCTCCAGCTCGCTGTAACTGTAGCTGCTAGGTGCTTGAGTGACTCCCAAACGAAAGCAAGCTGTAAATGATAATTTCAGTTCGTGGCTGGATTTCTCCTGCTACATTCAAGCCATGTAGCTAGTGAAGACAGCTGAAAGGAGAGCCTCGAGCCAGGGAAAACTTACTAGAAATACACAGGTATGAGAAAAATTAAAAAAAAAAAAAAAAACAAACCAGGTTTTATTAAAACAGACAAGAATTCTCCGCACATTATTGAAAATGTGCTTAAATGATGGCTTCTAACAGGTCTGATTAAGCTCTACTAGGAGTGATAATGCATGAAAAGGAGTGCTGAGATAAGGAGACTGCCATCTTAAGATGGTGTCCTGCCTCATTTCTACCTGCCATTACCCCTTTTAATTTTGTCAAACTATTTAAGCTGATAGCAGACATCAAATGCCAAATAGATGCTCTGTGATGGACAAAAGAATGTCAATGTTTCTACTAACAAGTCTTCTATGGAGAGATATGTCACACTCGGATGTTTAACGATTTCTGGTTTGTTGGTGGTGTTGCGGTGTGAGAGACTAGGTGGAGGGCTGCCACCACTGGTTTTCTTATACAGCTCATCTTGAATTCCTGACCTTTAGATTTTGTTTCTAAAAATCAGATATTGTACTACTTCTGTATTAAAATAATCAGCTAAGCATTAGATGTAATAGTAATTGCAAATGAATAGAACACAAAGGATGAGATAGGTCTAAGTAAGGAAAAAACTCACACAAAGTGTGCAATAAGCAGAGGACTAGAGGGGGACAGGGCACACTAGATCTTAGCTATAGTAACTTTTCAACAAAGGAGATAATTCCATTGAGATCTATTGAGATCTACGGAGAAGATGGTTTTGAGTCGATTTTTGACACAAGACCTAACTTTTAGATCAATCTTAAGATTTAATGCACCAATGTACAAAGCATGACATAATTGAAAGGCAAGGAAAATGCAATTATTCCCGCTAAAATTAATCACTTCAAAGAAATTTTGTGTATTTTTAGAAGTGGAGAATATAAAAAAGTTAGGTGTTTAAAATTCTTGCTGAAGAGAATAAATCTTAGGAAAGGAGCTAATGCTGCTGATCTCCTATAAGCATCATTTTACACGTTCATAGCAGTTGGTTTAAAAACAAACAAAAGAAAAAAAACAACCTCTGCATTCCTTGTCTGAAAAGACAGCTCTTAATCAAAGACGAACTTGCAAGGAAATTCTTCCCCTCCTTTCCAGAATTAAGTTTAAGTGGTTCTACATGACTCATTTACTAATAGTACTTGTTAGTGAAGGTGGTGAAAGCAAAGGTTGTATCAGCAATTTGCTCTTGATCATTTTTGATTTTGAAGTACTTCTCTAAGAGCCATTTAAATCTGCCAGCTCTGTGTGTTCCTCCATTTTCTCATCTTTTCAGAAGTATGAGGAGGTAATGAAAATACATAATAATAATAATAAAAAAAGATAATCCACAATGTTAACCGTTAGAAATGCTTACTGCAAATGCAGACTGGTAAAAGTTGTCCAATTGATTTACTGTTGTAAATGTGTGCAGTGGAAAGTGTAAGCATTTCTACTACATAAATTACCTTCTTTCTATGAGGTTTTCTTCTGTGGCACTACCCCCAATATATCACCATGCATTCGAACCAGCAGCGCTGTTGAAGTCCATTAGAAATTCCACTTCATATAAAACATTTCACTAGTACAGCAAAAGTCTTTACTCCCAAGAGTGAGCACTGTAATACATTTTTATGATGTAATTGTCCACAGCCTACAGAGCACCTGTTAGCTAAATCTGATTTAGTACATTGGTGCTACCACCTGTAAAATACAACGCCATATAGTACAGTAGTTGTGAATCAAAGAAGTTGATTTGCATCTGCAGGTGTGTGTGTGCGTGTGAACCAACAATATGCATATAAACAAAGTACAGTTTCATATTTTTTTGCCTTTTTCTATTGAGAATCTCATTCTGTATGTAGCAAAGACACAAAGATACGTCTTTTTTTTTGTATGTGGTTTACAACACAAAACTTTCTATGGAAAGGAAATGATAGAATGATGTTAGCTAGCAATGATATTTGGCAATTGCTACTAATATATGCTGTCAAAATGCATTCAACAGTTTGATATTATACCTTTTTAGGAAACTTAGACCCCAAAAGTTTTATGAGTAAATACTTCCAAAGATTACTGTGTGCAACTGGAATAATTGCATTTATGTCGTGGTTTAAGCCCAGCCAGTAACTCAGAACCACGTAGCCGCTCGCTCACTCCCCTCCCTTTCTCCCCCCTGCTCACAGAGATGGGGTGGAGAATCAAAAGAATGTAACTCCCACAGGTAGAGATAAGAACAGTCCAGTAACTAAGGTATAACACAAATCACTGCTGCTACCACCAGTAATAATAATAATGGAAATAACAAGGGAAGAGAACACAACTGCTCACCACCTGTCGACTGATACTCAGGCCGACACGAGCAGTGGTCTAACCCCTCCAGGTAACTGCCCTCAGTTTACATCCTGGGCATGGCGTGCTGTGGCATGGAATACCTCTTTGGTCAGTTTGGGTCGGGTGTCCTGTTTTCGCTTCCTCCTGGCTTTCCCTCCTCCCTGCCAGAGCATGAGACTCACAAAGTCCTTGGTCAGAGTAAACATTACTGAGCAGCAACTAAAAATACCGGTCTTATCAGTGCTGTTCCCAGGCTGAAAGTCAAAACTATAGCACTGCACCAGCTACTAAGGAGAAAATTACTACTACTGCTGAACCCAGGACAATTTACAGTTTCACAATATATATGCAGTGTAATTCCCAATGCAACTTCATAAGTCTAGCGTTTTTGTGTCGTTTGGGTTTTTTTAAATCATCATGGCCCACTCTGTTAACTCCCTGTAAATTGTCATGCTCAAATGAAAAAGTTAACATCATACATTCTGAGTTGTCACATATTTTAAGACATATGAGCAGATGTCATTTGAGTGCAGAGATGTCAGAATAATTACGAATAAGGTTAGAATACTACTTTTTTCAACAGAAAAATATTTCTGGTGGGGAATCCTTCAGACACCATATTAGAGCTTTTTCAGGACAGATGTTCCTGTTGATTTTTTTCACGTAAAAAAATAGTTACTTTTTCTTTCAGCTTGTATTTTTGCACAAAGATGTTAACAAACACCAAGGAATCCCTGATTATTCAGCTAAAGGACAATTGTATGTCTTAGTTTTGACAGGCTCCTAAATGAAGAGAATTAAGTTTATATATTTCAAAATTTAAATTGCCAGGTTTTTTTTCCCTAAGTCTGTTGATCCTTATGACCTTGTTTGTGCTAAATATGGGACTATCTGCAAGGGATGGCACAATTTTATACCCTGTGGGCTTAAATTAAATGCCTAACAGCTTCAAAAGCCATTTTAATTGTTAAAATGGAAAGATGACACACATCAAAGAATCTTTTTTTTTTTTTTTCTCTCACACTGATGCCTACATAGCTTTTTTAATATCCATTTAAAGCTGTTAGACTTCATCCTTATTATGGAGTCCTTGTATTGTCTTATCTTTTTAAGGAGTGCAACATCACCTTTTAGGAGGAGAGAGAAATCAAGAATGAAATTGCCATGCTCTGACTTGGAATCACAGCAGCAGATGGGTTTACATGATGCTCTTCCATTCCTGCTTTCCCCCCTTTGCCTCTAAGTCTAGATATTACTTGGACTGGAAACCCAGCATCTTTTTCTGCAAAACCCCTCAGTCCAACCAAGGGTGTACCCCAGAACAGACCATTTTTAAGGCAGTCACCTCCAGCAGTCTCAGTGTATCCTACCCATAGTACTGCAGGTTACTTACTTAGCAAAAGTATGTTAATGGGAATTTCCAAAAGAATTGTACAAATGTCAGACGTAATAATATCCACCAGAGCCTCTTGAGACTATGCTGCTAACTGGTAAATCATTAAGGTGTCTTTGAATTCCCAGTGTGCTACGGTTACAAGAGAGATCCTTCTGAAACCGATGAGGTAATGCCCAAACTCTTCAAAAGTGCCAACAGTACTACTCTTTTGAAAGCTTTTCAGTGTTCTCAACAATTTAGGATTATAATCTGCGTGTATATGCATAAGACATACAAATTTATGAAAGCATTCTATATTATTGCAAGGGATGTCATTAGAATATTCAGTCAGTTGTTAGGACAAAGGGAAAGAGCAGAATCCCCCCAAATGATTCCGTTTTCAGAGTTCTTGTTATCCACAGTTCCCACCAGTTACAACTGGGGTAATTAGCTACTCCTCAAAAAATCCATATTTTGTTAAACTTTAATACGCCTTGAGTTTGAGCTCTTCTTTGGGGCATTAATTTCTGAAATGAATGTTAGAAATGTTACTTTGCATGCAATTCTATTTCTTAGGTTTTATTTTCTTAATAAGAGAATTTTTTTTTCCTTCTGTAGAAACCTAAGGTGGATTCTCTTTGCTAGATTATGTGAATAAGACTGACATGCCATTAATCTTACAGTAGTTTGATGTCCATGTAACAATGTGTGGGTTTTGCCATAGCAAATTATCACTGTGAAGGGTTTTGATAATGTAGATAGTCTATAAAAATGCTTGTTGCATAAGAATAATTCAAAACGCTGTGTTGATTTAGTTTAGAATGAATTGTGAGAGAAGAAAATTGGTCTGTCCCAAGTCTGGCTGGGATGGAGTTTATTTCCTTCATGGTAGCTGTGTGGTCTTATATTTTAAGTTTGTGACCAAAACATAGTTGTGGTAATAAGGGTTATTTCAGCTATGGCTGAGCAGCACTTGCATAGCATCAGGGTGTTTTTTGTTTCTAAACCATATTCAAAGATCCAGAGAACTATAACATAAAATTGTAGATTTTATAACAAGAATTTTTAATAAAAATAATGAATTTATCTATTTACAGAAAGAAGAAAGTATGGTCCAGCCAGCTGTGGATTTTCAAGCTTGACCTCAAAAGAATGGCCAGCTTTACAGCTTTTAGGGTAAAAAAAAGGTGGGATAAAATTGTCCACCAGTTTATGAAAGTACATCTTTAATGGTGGCTGGTTTACTAAATAAAGTGCTGTAGATGCCATTTATTCTGACCTTAGCAAAGTTTCTGACCTTTATTAGCAATGTTTCTAATTTGGTAACTATGCTAAATTATTAGTTCACCTGGAGAAACAGGCGGTTATAGGAAGAACTTTATTATGGCTAAAAAATTAGAGACGGCAGTAGCTTCTATTGAAAGGGAAATTAGTGGAGTGGGGAGATCATTAATGTCATTAATTATATTCTTACAGGAACAGCCTTAGGACTTACCTCTTAAAAAAAAAGAAAAAAAGTACCAATAATTTTCAGGCCAAAAGTCAATGCCATTCTCCAGTCACATGTTATCTCACATATTGTGAGATAACTTTTAAGCAACTAAAGGGATTGGGGTGTATTTTATTTGTTTTATTTTGTTCATTTATTTTAGTCTCTTAAAGTTCAGGAAATTTGAGAGAAGAAACAAGAAAACTGAGGGTGGGTTAACTGTGGAACTATCAATCCTTCCTTTAAGGAATTAATCCTTCCTTAAAAGATCACTTATTACAGTGATCCTTTAAGGATCACTAGCATAAGACTTAGTGACGTAAATTTGCATTGAAAATGTTTCTTCATACATTTTGTAATTCATAATAAGGTAATTTGGGGTGTCAGCATCAATAATTTACTATCATATATGGACTTAGATCTTTTAAACCTGATTGAGCTTAACACACAAACACTTGAGGTATGATGCTTTAATATTTGAACATTTGTACATAGTGGCTGGGACAGCTGATAACAGAAATAAAGTGCAAAACGAATGCACAATCCTACTGCAGGAACTGAATCCATTGTTCTTTTCAGTTCAAGATCGTTGAGAACATAGGGAAAAAAACCACTTTCCTTCTATAAATAGTGGAGTGGGTGAGTAGCTTGACTCTTTCCCAAACATTTACATTCAACATGTGTTTAGATGTTAGAAGGGTCAGCTTGACTTTTTCAATCTTCAAGGCAGATTTTGCAAAGTAAATATTCTGCAAGCTTTCCTGCCCATAAATTGTGAATTCCATTCTGATGAGAAAAGGATGAGTTATGTGTTACAAATTAACATGTAACAAAATTATTTGTTTTAATTACTTTCGTTTCTATAATTGCCAGAGTGTTACAGATATGTTTACAGTCTCCCCATAAAAATGAATGTAAACAATTCATGGTAAGGTATATTAATAAACTGATGAAAAAGAGAAGGCATAATTAACAATATCAAGGGAGGAGGAAGTGATATCTTCAGGTGCCAGGCTAGCTAAACACGTGCTGAACTGACTAACTGACGGCTGATAGATTTTAGCATGTTATTGCTAATGAAGCATAAAGTTATGCTGAGAAATGCATCTCCTTTCCCTCCCTTTCCCTCTATCTCAGATGAGAAAGGTAACAATGACTGGAAGAAGGAACTGTGTAGGAGGCTGAAGTGGGATGAATGGTGTAAAGATGGATATCAAAGACACTGAGTATAACGGGAGTATGGGACTGTCCCTGAGAGGAAATCTTACCTTAGCATCATTAAATTGCCAGCAGCAATGCGTATTACATCTGCATAAAATGAAATTTAATTTTCTGTGCAATTTATTCACAAAACATCCCATTTCCATGTCACCTCTAATTAGGATTGCTAGAGATTCACTTTTGAAACACAGAATAATGAGTGAAGAGGATACTTCTGCCAGGTGCCTTTTTGTAATGATAAGGATTCAGATCATTAACTTTTGCATTGGATTTTGCTTTCTCATGCACAGAGTTTCTCAATCCATTCCACCAGCTTTTCAATAACAAGAAGTTATGATCTTTATGGTATAAACATCTCTAAGATACAGTGTGTCAGGAAGACAATGCACAGGATATTTAGCCAGGGAGAAGTTCTTACTGTGTTAGGTTTTCTGGCCAGGTGATTTGACGAAATAGTGGAGGCAGAGTGCCCCTTCCTGCAGACACTGGGCTGGCATTACATATCCTTAGGAGAAAATTACAGCCCATGAGAAAGATCTTTTGATGAAGAAAACACTGAATCCACAATTCTCTGATCTTCAAAGTTGAACTGTGGCTTCATATGACACTATTGTACAGGAAAGAGTGCTGATTCACATTACACAGGAAAAGCACTCATAAAAACCTGATTCCTAAGTGCCTTTTCAGTGTACCTTGAGGTGGCAGCTCCATTATGCACACTCCCCATGTGAACTATGGCCTTGTCCCTTTATCAGCTAATTTGCTCCTGGGGAAAGCTGCTATTACACAATGTCTTTGTGAAATAGCATAAAGAGGATTATTTCTTGTTCCTCTTCAGCTGCTTGAGCACAGATACCATGAAACCTAGTGCCAAATGTGTACGGAAAGATTGCATTTGCTTTTGCTCTTCTGCATCAAAGTTAACCAATTTACTGGGGGAGGAAAATTAATCAAAACCTTTCAAAAGGAAAAGCATGAGCTGAAACTGAATCTGGAGTCTACTTTGGTGGGCCGTTTGCTGAACAATAAGAACTCCTGCGGGGTGAGAAGCCATGTCTGAAGGTGGGGTTAAGGGTTTAGGTCCTGTGCTCGAGCTGCAGGTAATAGAGCAGCCCGTGTGAGGAGCTGCAGTGCGGGGAAAGCTGGGGCTGTGACAACAGCGTCCTCGTGTCATCCTTCTGAGCCTCATCCGTGGTCTCTAAGTAACCTTCACAGCCCAGGCATTCTAGAAGTCATCGTGGACTGGCCAGAGGGCAAAGATTTTGGAATGTCACCAGAGGAGGAGGTGATGCGTGCTGAAGAGGTCTCACCATATAATGAACTGTCAGAAAGTGAAAAGCAGTATGCCTTGTTTACTGATGGGTCCTGCCATCCTGTGGGAAAGCATTGGAGATGGAAGGCAGCCGTATGGAGTCCTCAGTGACAAGTTGCAGAAACTGCTGCAGGAGAGGGTGAACCGAGTCAGTTTGCTGAGGTGAAAGCCATCCAGCTGGCCCTGGACATTGCTGAACGAGAGAAGTGGCCAGTACTTCATGCTGACTCATGGATGGTAGCAAATGCCCTGTGGGGGTGGTTGCAGCAATGGAAGCAGAGCAACTGGCAATGCAGAGGTAAACCATCTGGGCTGCTGCACTGTGGCAAGATATCGCTGCCCAGGTGCAGAACCTGGTGGTGAAGGTACGCCATGTAGATGCTCATGTGCACAAGTAGGGCCACTAAGGAGCACCAGAACAACCAACAAGTGGATAAAGCTGCTAAGATTGAAGTGGCTCAGATGGACTTAGATTTGCCACATAAGGATGAATTGTTTTTTGGTTCGGTGGGCCCATTCAGGCCATCAGGGCAGAGATGCAACAAGCAGATGGACTTGTGATCGAGGGACAAACTTAGCAATGGACACTATTGCCCAGGTTATATACGACTGTGAAACATGTGCTGCAATTAAACAAGCCAAACGGTTAAAGCCTGTTTGGTATGGAGGACGATGGCTGAAGTACAAATATGGGGAGGCCTGGCAGACTGACTATATCACACTCCCACAAACTCAACAAGGCAAGCGCCATGTGCTTACCATGGTGGAAGCAACCACCGGATGGCTGGAAACATACACTGTGCCCCACGCCACTGCCCAGAACACTATCCTGGGCTTTGAGAAACAGATTTTGTGGTGACAGGGCAACCCAGAGAGAACTGAGTCAGACAATGGGACTCATTTCTGGAATAACCTTGTAGACACCTGGGCCAAAGAGCATGGCATTGAGTGGGTATATCACATCCCTTATCACGCACCAGCCTATGGGAAAATCAAATGGCACAAGGGGCTGTTAAAAGCTACATTGAGAGCAATGTGTGGTGGGACTTTCAAACATTGGGATACACATTTACCAAAAGCCACCTGGTTGGTCAACACCAGAGGTTCTGCCAACAGGGTTGGCCCAGCCCAGTCAGAACTTTTACATACTGTAGAGGGAGATAAAGTTCCTATAGCGCACATAAAGAATTTGCTGGGGAAGACAGTCTGGGTTATTCCTGTTTCAGGTAAAGGCAAACCCACTCGTAGGATTGCTTTTGCTCAGGGACCTGAATATACTTGGTGGGTAATGCAGGAAAATGGGGAAGTCCGATGTATACCTCAAGGGAATTTGATTTTAGGGGAAAACAGTCAATGAACTCAATTGTATGCTGTTGCCTGCTATGTA
>JBCJKH010021486.1:2876-15347 GCA_039877255.1 Loriculus beryllinus | reverse complement strand
TATCAAATTGATGTCTCTCCAATTTAGAGACAAGGATGTCGTGTGGGACAGTGTCGAACGCTTTGCACAAGTCCAGGGAGATGACATCAACTGCTCTACCCCTGTCCATCAGTTCTGTAGCTCCATCACAGAAAGCCACCAAATTGGCCAGGCAGGATTTCCCCTTAGTGAAGCCATGCTGGCTGTCACCAAGCACCTCGTTGGTTTTCATGTGCCTTAGCAGGCCTTCCAGGAGAATCTGCTCCAAGATTTTGCCAGCACAGAGGTGAATCTGACTGGTCTGTATGCCTCGGATCATCCATTTTCCCCTTCTTGAAAACGGGGGTTATATTTCCCTTTTCTAGCCATTGGATCTTCACCTGACTGCCATGATTTTTCAAATATGATGGCCAGTGGCTTGGCAACTTCGTTCACCAGCTCCTTCAGGACCTGTGGATGGATTTCATCAGGTCTCATGGACTTGTGTACGTTCAGGTTCTTAGGATGGTCTCGAACCAGATCCTCTCCTACAGTGGGCCCAAGGTCTTCATTCTCACAGTCTCTGTGTCTGCCTTCCAAGACTTGGGTGGTGTGGTCAGAGCATTTGTCAGTGAAGACTGAGCCAAAGAAGTCCTTCAGAACCTCAGCTTTCTCCAAATCCTGTGTAGCCATTTCTCCTGATAACTTCCTGAGGGGTCTTACATTGTCCCTAGTCTATATCTATATCATGTTTTTCTAAATTTAATGGGAAGATTTTTAGCTTTTAGATTAGCCTTAAATACATGCTTTTATTTCTTATAGAAACTGATATTTGTTTGCTGAATCTCCAATTTGTTTGATTTGTTTGATTTGTTTGCTGAATCTCCATGCTGTTACTTGCTGTTCAGAATGTATGTCTTGCAGTAATTCAATTCTTTTGTTTTAGGGATGAGGAGATGATTTCACATAGGAGTATTCTCCAATGCATGAACTAAGCAAATGTCTAAACCCACAGAAACTCACAAATACAAGTCCCTTGAAAGCTCTGAAAACAAAAAAGACTTTCATATGTTGTATTTTTTAGATGAGTTGTTTGATTTCGGTTTTTGGTTTTTTGTGGGGTTTTTTTTTCCCTTTTGTGGATAATATTTGCAAATAGAAAAGCCAATTTTACAAAAAATTCTAGTTAAATATTGTTTTGGGAAAAAAAAAAATAACGAGTTTTGACCACCATGATTTGATGCAAGACAGGCACACAGAAAACTGATTCAGTTCAAATATTCTTTGGCACCATTCCGTCAGAAAAGTACTACTATAACTATACCTTTGATTAGTACTCATCTAAGCACTCATCTTCCTTTTCTTTCCAGCTCTGAGAACAGAGTTTAGTTCCTATGAGAATGCCAACTTGTAACCTTTCCACATAGAGCAAATGAAGCAGAAATCAAAATGGATTAAAGGAAATAAGAACAAACTACACAGAAAAGAGGCTATGCCTATAACCCTCCAGCTATCTTCTTTTATTCTGACTTCCTTTTATTTTCAAGTATCTTAAAATTATAAAGAAAAAGGGCCAAATCCTGTCTCTATGCTACATACATATATATATATATGCATCTCTCGTTGTAGTTCATCTGAAAGTAGAACTCAGGTCTAAATTTCTCGGAGTAGAATTTATTCGCGTTTAATGTAGGACATCTCCCTTTCTCCTCGGGTCTTATTTGTCAAATGCCAGCAAAATCAGTTGTTTTATGAATAGTTTTCTCTTGTCTTCTATCTTTTCACATGAATGCTCTGACTCTGGCACTTCTCCGCTATCTAATTCTGTTATTTTCATTGTTCATTTCTAGCGTCCATGTATATAGAATCATAGAATAGCTAGGGTTAGAAAGGACCTTAGGATCATCAAGTTCCAACCACCCTGCCATGAGCAGGGACACCTCACACTAATCCATGTCACCCAAGGCTCTGTCCAATCCAGACTTCAACACAGCCAGGAACGGAGCATTCACAACTTCCCTGAGAAACCCATTCCAGTGCCTCACCACCCTTAGAGTAAAGAATTTCTTCCTTATATCCAGTCTAAACTTCTCCCGTTTAAGTTTTAACCTGTTACCTCTTGTCTTATCACTGCCATCCCTAATGAGTGGTCCATCTCCACCATCCCTATAAGCCCCCTTCAGAACACGGTTTCTTTTCATCTGTTCCTTGACTTCCTAGACTGTTTTCTTGTCCTTTTTTGTTTTTATCAGCTGTCCTAGAAGTCTGTAGTTTAAATGTCATAGTTCCTTTTTATGGAATCCCAGGTGTGTAAATTTCCCTATTACGTGCTTGTTAATTTTAATTACCAATGTTTTTAGCTGCCCTAGGATTTAAAAAATTGCTAAGCAGTCATAGCGCTATCATAGGTTACAACTTAATACAGTTGAAGTGTTTTGAGTATTTAAACAAATAGGCAAAGGAAAAACATTTTTTTTAATAGTATACGTGTAAAAAAATGAACTAAAGTGAAACTTAAAAGACATATATTCCTAGTGCAAATATTATATCTCCTAAGCTCTTACAGTGTCACTAATTACTCTGTGAAAACAATAAGAAATAGCGCAATAGCTTGTACATTCTAGAAAAATAAATTTTATGTAATGTCCCATAACTACTTCTTAGGCATTAATTTTTTTAATATATGTGTACACATATAAATATATGTATGAATATATATATGTTTATATATGCAAGTATATGTCTGTACATATATACATATATATATATGCACACATATATATATATTTCTGTTGCAAACAAGCTTTTCTTCCTGTGTGAAGAAGGAGGGTAAAGAAGACTGAAATTTTCTGCTTTTTCTGTTACTGTAATTTGAAAGATGCATTTCTTCTGTCAGTAGACACCACCAATTGCCGTAGCTGATGTTTCATCTATTATGGCAACCCAATTTCTCAGGCAATAGATAATTATCTAGACTCTACTTTTGGATGATTATTTCTGTCTTCCAAGGAATCTCATGCTATAACAGACAAAATGTCATGAATAATGAGAAATTATGTTGGTGAAAGCTACCTCACTAAACCTAAAAGTGTACTATTCATAGTCTTTGAAGAAGAAGGAAAGAGATTTCTATGCATTAGTGTTCTCAGTTCTGTTTCATCTCTTACGTGAGAGAGAATGTTAACACTACCTGGAAAATTAAAAACTGAAGATAAGGCTATATAAAGCTCATCTTATGTCTGAAGAAGAAACTGAAATAAAAAAGAGTGATGCAATTTTAAAAATCCTCAGTATACTCAGACAAAGTTTGTTATTTAATCATGCATGAAGAATTTTTGCCTCTGAAATGGCATGTTATAAAATTATAGTTGTATTAGGTGACTCACATTTATGTAATTACCATAGGATATTGCATTATATTTCCAAGGATATATTTTTACTAAGTGCTGCCTATTGAGTTTATTCACATTATCTCATAGATATAGCTGAGATTTTTTTATTGTCTGTTTCATGTGAAATGCTGGAAGTACAGAAACAGGCACCTTGAACATGTGCTGTGTGGTAACTGCACTGCATAGTATCCTTGAATCACTGCATGTTTTACACTCAGAAAAAGTGGAATACTTCTGAACTACCAAACAACAGAAATGTATTTGTGTTCAAAGAACTTTTCACAGAAGATGGTACCACTGAGCAAGCAGCAAATGAAGCCAAGACAGTGGCAGTTATTAGGATTTCTCTCTGTTCAGTTCTTGTTGCCATGTGGCACATGATTTTTTCTTCACCGCTTGCAAGCTTGAAGACTTTGGGGAAGCCAGTGAGCAAGAGTGATTTATTACTAGAAATATGTGCCATTGGAAACTCTCTTGACTTTACCTTCATTCCTTGACAATTTTTGTTAATTTTTATGTACTTCAGCACCTGAGGAGTTATATGTGTTCTGTGAGGTAGTTTGTGTATGATATACACATACTGAGATCCCATCTAATAGTAAAAGTTGTAAGTATATTTAGCATAGTTTCCATGTCCATAAGAGTTTCAAAGAAAACAAGAAAAATAATTTTCTAACATCTTAATAACTGACCCACTTTGGCTAGGAGCCTTGCTAGTCTACATAGGTGCACCCAGAGGATGATTCATGCCAGGGTATGTTCTTAAATTAAATTAAATATTCTAGAACTGTGGGTGGTTCATTGCTGATAGTATCCCAAGATAATCTGTATATGACCCTGGGCAATTTCAAGCTGACTATTGCCATGATGCTGCACTGGCTAGCTGTTCCCTGTAGGCTGGGTCGACAAAAGCAGGACAGGCAGGGAGCCTCAGGGGCAGCCCCATATGCCAGGCAGTGGGCATCTCCCTGGGGATGGCGACAGGCCAAGTCTGGGCCAGCTCATGGAGCCCACGGCCAGCTGGGACAGGGCTGTGGGCAGCTGGAAACTGGCCCTGATGTAGCATCACCGGGGCAGAGACTGACAGCCCCTGGGGTTGAAATGAGATCCTGGGCAGGGGGAGGGTGGACAGGGGCAGTGATGCCTGTCAGTGGCCTGTCAGCATCATGGACCCAGGGCTACCTTGTCAAAATGAATAAAATTTCAATGTTCAGCTAACATTGTTAAGTAAAATAACACTAGTGTACTGACAAAATTACCTAACTAAAAATGCAAACTAGCAGAATAACGGTGGTGTCAGTGAAGTAGCAAGACACTTGGTGGGCCAAGTGTTGATGGATGAAAACTGAAAATCAGCAGACTTTCCAGCAGACTTTCTTTTACACCTCAAAACAGAAATTTTGTCATTGCTCACAAGTGCTAAACAGACAGGTGGCCAAGAAAGTTATTTGTTATAACCCACAACATAATGTAAATCATTAGGAGAGCATGTATATGTTGATGTCTCAAAGTAAAGATATTATATTGTCTAAGTCTCACTCCTATATCTCTCCCTCTTGCTGTAAATGTGCAGGTTACCACACACGCCTGCCTTCTCCCTTCTGTCTCTTCACATTTCTTCCTTACATATCCAGCCCCCAAATACATTTTAACATACTATACCAAAATTAAGATCCTAAGCATGTGGCATACACAAGTTAGACCTCTGAAGTACAAGCACACCCTAGAGATTACTGCTAAATAGTAAAGTATTTGGTCGACATCTGAGATTTTATTTTCTCAAAACATTCTGTACTCAGAAATGTCTGGATTTTGGTGGGGTTTTTTGTGTTTGTTTGTTTGTGGGTTTTTGGTTTTGGTTTTTTTTTTTTGTTTGTTTGTTTGTTTTGTTTTGTTTAAGAATTATTCTTCCATTTAGTGATTAGCAAATAAAATTTTCATTTCAGAGGAAAGGAAAATTAAAAACTACTACAGCTGAGATACTGAATAATATGAGTGTTTTGTAGTCTAAAGCTTCTAACTTAACTTTTGTAAAGGCTTCAAGCTTTGCATTCTTTTGTTTTCATGTCTTATTGTTATAAAATAGAGAACACCCTTTGTTGAGTACTTTCTTTGCCAAGCAATGCTTTCATGTGGTGCCTCATACAAGCATGCTGTCTCTTTTGGTGATTATATACTTCAATAAAAATTAAAAAAAAAATTTTTACTTGGTTTTGGTTTTGTTTGTTCGTTTGTTTGGGGTTTCTTTTTTCATTATTCTGTATTTCTCATTCCTTGGATTCTAGACAAGTAAACAAAAATACATTGCATGCTACAAAGTAGCCTTAGACTTGTTTTTGACTAGAGATCAGAAACAATGTTCAGAACACAAATGGAGGTTTCTTTCTGTCTCTCTTTTTTTTCTTTTTTCTTGAGGTTTTTTTAATGATGTACCCTTCCGTTTCTTTGTATTTTCCTTCCTATGAAAGCAACTGTGCACATTGAGGCCCATTCCACATTGTCACAGGACCCATGAAATGGTGGATGATGGTTTTAGAAGCAACCAGCAGTGCCAATTATAAAACTACAGTGTCCAGTGAAGCAGGCAGGTTGCAGCTCAGCAAGCTGAGCAGCTGAACACTGAACAAGTTTAACAGCAGACAAAGTCTCTTTTTTGTAGCCACTGAATATTTTTATTTTCTTTCTTGCTCATAAATTTTCAAAGTGGCAAACAAGGATTTCAGTAGTGCATTTCTCACTGACTTTAATGGAACTCAGATAGGTAAATCTCATTGGGTAGATTTAAAAGCATAGCTGCTGTTGGAAGTTAGCATATGGCAAATAGTTAAACAAAATTCAGACCACACACAGAACAATTCTATATAATTAGAAATAAGACAGAATATTTTAGGTAAAATTGCGACAACAAGCAAAGAATATGATAACAGCGAGTGAAAATATTTTAAATTTAATTTCCATTCATTGAAAAATATTATTCCACTGACTTTAGCAAAGCTATGACAAATCATACGATCTGACCCATAGATCTATGCATGCAGAGATCTTTCTTATTCAGTAAAACTATACTTTTGAAAATGGTTATGGAGTTATTCCATACATGCATTTCTTAGCTGTGCAAAATTAAGCTCTTTCATTTTATTAATAATCATGTACATGTGTATAATTGACTTCTTTATTAATATCTGGTCCTTCATTTTTAGTGAACTCAGGATTATACTTTATAAAAAAAAAAAATTGTAACAAGTATAACAGGAAAATACCTGAATATGCAAGACTGTTAGTGGTACATCCAGCAGTGTTACTTTTACATATAAAATTTGTGTATAAATTTCTAAACATATGTCTACAAAATTTTTACCTACCTAAATAGCTGATATTGAGTTTTATATTTTATTCTTCTTTTTGAGATTTTAGAGATTCTCTTGCTTTTATCTTTTTATTTTCTCCTTTTTGTGATAACAAATTTAAAGACATTCATGTACAAATTATTCTTTTATGTTTTTCAGAACATAAACTTTTGTAGACCACAAGACTGGAAAGATGTATGTTAATAGCAAGATTATAGCATATCTCAAAGATATTTTTGAAGATACATGAAAGCTCTATGCTCTGGAAAGTGTTACTATTCGTATCTGCACTTACTGAATTGACAAAACCTTAACGCCCAAAAGTTGAGGTTTGCCAGACCTGGCTCAATGTGCATACATTGTCCTTTTGGGTAGATTGAGCTCAGACTAGGTTCATGCTACCTACAATTTCTCACCATTCTTTGGTCAGGAAACTTCAAGGTCTGCCTAGGAAGGATTTAGATGGTCTCTGTTTCCCAATGCCAGCTATGTTACACTGTCACAAGGACAATTGGCACAGGCAAGCTGCCAAATCAAAAAAGAGCAGTGGGACACATCTACAATATCTGGGGTAAATCTGTAATAATATAATTAAAGCAACCAAGAGTCGGCTGGTCAAATCTAAATGACTGCGTTAGGGTGAGATTAATTGCTCTCTGAAGTCTGCTGGCTGTACTGATGAGCTAAAACCAGCTAGGACAGGACAAACTCAGACAAATGCTGAGACCCTGCAGATGGGTCAGTGCAAAGTCTCTGACCTTCTATTACTGGAGGCAAAATTATATTTAGTGGAATGTACTGCTATTTATGTCCTCAACTATAAAAATCTGTGACCTGAGCAGTGACCAAGTCAGCAAGAGCATTTGAATTATGCATTACTCTTCAAGCAACATACTATTAATCCAAGTTGCTTTGAAAATGTGATGAATGCTGGAGACTTTAAATGTTGTGTGGCAGTCTAAAATCTGGTCACTTTAATGACCTGATGGTGGGCACACAACCTGATGTGTCCACCATCAGAATCCAATGCTTACAGTCTTTGATGTAACTTTTAAAATTTTATCTTTTATGAAAATCTTTCCGTAACTCAATGTTTTCTTTTTAGTTTTCTTTTTAGCTTTCTTTCGTCTTTTTTTTTATGTATGTGACTTTTTTCATGCATGTGACACCTTTACAGCATAATTTATAGCAGCAGTATTATTTTCATAAGTGTCTATTTGACCCCTCTCTAACAGTCTATACACACTTCAGAAAATTACTACATACATTTCATAATAATGCTTAATATAGCTATTATTAGTATAAACCAGACTGATATACATCAGTTGCTCCCATTCTTAAAAAGATTAGTTACTTGTTAGGTGTCTACTTTAGCTTTGTTTCCACAGTATTACTCAGTAACATATATTGCTATCTCCTTTTGAAGATTACTATTGACTGGTTTTGTTACAATTGCAATACTCATCCTTCTAGACCAATAGACATATTAAATATATGAAGACATTCAACATATCACTTAATTCAACCCAAGAAGGAATCCTAAAGAGAGCACTATTAAGCCCTCCTGCCATAACAATTTCAGTTTAAATAGATCAGATTCTAACAATATTCTTTCTAGTCAATTTCTAAACTTTTATCATGTGATCACTGAGAGAAAGACTTAGAAATACTTTACGCATAAGGGTGATACCTATTTGTGGCAGAAATTAGTACTTCTTAAAGTACTATGCATTGTTCTGCAGATAGGGAATAAATAAGTTTTCTTTCCTACTTAACAAAAAAAAAAAAAAAAAAACAAACCCCCAAAAAAGGAAAAATATAACTTTTGCATCCTTTTAACTTGGATTTTTGCAGTTCTTTGTGCTGACCTCTTTGATTTGCTTTTCATTGTCCTTTCTTAACTGGTAGGTAATATAAAAATTTTGATGTGCAATTTTCAGAACTTTTTAGTTATTGGAGACATGCAGTCATCATTTGTTCCTTTAGTAGGGGGTATGCACAGGTTTACAGATTTTGGTGTGGCTTTTTTCAAGTATAACATTTGGAATTTATATTCTAGAGTTCTAATATGTGTGTTTATGACTGCTAAATGTTCCTGTAACAAGTTCTCTTGGTTATATCTAACATTTCTAGTTGTAATTCATATTTAATGTGGTTTTCATTTAGGTACTTAACTTTTTGATAGAATACCAGTAAATAACATATATTCACCATAAGAAAATAAACACATCATATATTTTCATGCTATATATCTTATGCATCTGTACAATATACACTGAGAGAGGGAGAGACGGAAAAAGAAAAAGAAAAACAACTGTAGACCCTATATCAAGTAGGTTGTGCAGGTTTTCTTCAACAGAATGCATTCATTTCAGACCATACCTGTGTAGCTATTTCTTTTGTTGGGGTTTTTTGTTTTTTAGTTTTTTTTTTAATAAGTTGCTGTAATTACATATTTTTTTTCTAGCAAGAGGTGTTTTTTCGTAATCTTGTAAGAATATTTAGATCCTCATAAAGCCATATGTTCTAGGTAAAACCCCTTAATTAAATTTTAATAAAAAAATTAAAAAATTTAATAAAAAAAACCCTTCTTAAATTTTTAAGAAGCACAAATGCAGCTGATTAGTGTGAATGACATTTTCTGTTATGCACCAGATTTGCCAGCACTCAAGTATTTATTTCAAGGTTGTACTTAGAGATGTCATTGTTATTGTTACAGATCAAAGAACTGCACTAGGGGTAGAAAATATTGAATGTTTCATTTTACTGCAAATTACTCTAAAAACTTCACTAATGATACATCTTCTCCTTTTACTTTCTGTTCACAGAAATACTGCCATCCTGATAATAAGCCTAGATTAATTAGTGTAATGGACTAAGACTGGCTTTCGGCAACAGCTGTGAGAATCTAAATTGTACTGTACATATTGTAATGTACGTAAACAGGAGACTCAAGGTGTCGTTGGTCTTAATTAGTGCATACAAAATTCATGTATTTTTCATGGTTGAGCAGCCTATTCATTTTACTATCCTTAAAAAAAGCTAAAAGCTTTTTTGTTTGTATCTTTCTCTTTGCAACTTCTTTTGGTATAGGTTTCCAGTGCCATCTTCCAACAATTACATCCTGTTTAATTTGTTAATAAAACATCTTAAATTTGCGGATTTCAAGTGAGCTACAAGTTTTCTTTCATTTTCTTTCTGGCAAGGCTTCCAGATCATTCTTCACTGAGAATTAATTACTCTTTTCAGTAGTGGCTAATTACTGACAGGTGTCCTTTCATTCCATCGTAGTAGTGATAGATCATCATGTTTTGTCATTCTCCTGGAATCTTGTTAAGATTTGGCTTTGTGGTATCAGGATAATAAAAACACAAAATTAAGCAGTTTCTGAATGTGGACATGTCTTTATCTTTTTTTTTTTAAAAAAAAAAAAAGAAAGATAGAATAATCACCAGAACACTGCTTTATGTGATGACTCCTGAAGCAGTCATCCCACATCAGCTACCTTCAGAATTAATCTCTGTTGATCTCTAATGCCTGAGATCTCTCATAGAGTATGACTATCTTCACAATGATGACTCGCACATAGCTATTTTCTGCAAGAACTCTCAGTGTTGCTACAGTGGGAAATAAATAAAAAAAGCACAGTAGTACAGCACTTTCTCAGCAACGGGACCAAAACTTTATCTGACCAGGCTAAAATAAACCTAAATTTAACACTCTTTCAATTAGAATATAAACTTCTCCAAATGTCACTGAAGGTGGAAACACTGAGGAGTGGAAGAAAAGTTAAAATAGAAGACCAAGTGAAAGAGATAACATGTGGTTTAAAACACAATAAATAAAAATATATTTCTAGGTCCAACTGCCATGAGACAAGTAGAGGGGAAAAAATGGATTACTGGCCAGCTGCTACAGCAGCAGTTACTATTTCCTCAGTGACACTTAGATGCTGCAGTGATATATGCTATTATAAGAACTAGTAACTAGCAAGCCAGCTAGAAGAGATTAAAATAATATATGACCTGACTTCATTGTCAGCAGAATTAGATCTTGAGTCAGTAGATGTCTGATTAGAAATTTTTTAAGAATGACTGTTTAAAACTTATGTTTTAATTTATGATAATTGCTTTTTTGTACCATTTTGTTATTTAAAACGATTATGAATAAGGTTAGCACATTAAAAAAAAGTGAGACCACTTTAATATTTTGATTCCAGTCAGAATGAAACATTCGAGTCAAGATAATGAGAGTGAAGTCTAGTGCACCTAATTTGGCAGCAAGGCAATCCAGACCACTCAAAGTAAGACTCTAAGTTTTCAGTAAGGCATGTGCATTTTGTAGACCTGCAAAGTGAAATCCAGGACATCTTATTCAGCTGCTTACCTCTTTTCATTATATGCATATTGAGGCTTGGCCACCAAAGAACAACTCAGTCTAATCTTTCTTAATATAGGTTAAATGTCCTTCAGGTGACTACAAAGCTAGACAAACCTAGACACATATGTCCCACTGCAGATGATATTACATGGACTGATTCCCACTTTCATTTTATAGTTCAGTGGCTACGGCAGTAACCTAAAATGGGGAAAAAGACAGCACTGGAATATAGACAATCTACTCTGTTGATATTTAATTATGTTTTTAATGTACCATACTTCAAATAACAGTCAATAAGAGACAATTACTACAGAGTACTCAGTGGAGTGCTTCATGGCTAAAAACACTCAACTGAAGGTGAATGCTTTCCCCAATAAATGACTCCGCAGAGTGAAATGTTTAAACACTCACACATTCCTAAGATAGTTGATACTGGAAAAGAACTCATCTGGCTGTATTGCACTCCTACATCTACATAAATTAGGAAACTACATTTGACATAAATTTGTTCCGAAGATGTTATTGTCTAAGGAGTCATGTTCATCTGCAATGATAGGTGGGACACCATTATTTTAAAATCATCACTATTTGATATCCCTCAAAGCTGATTTCTGCAAACTCATAATAAACTAAAAATTATCTACTGTTGTTTGCTACACTTCTACTTTAGAGGTTATGGTGCAGTTTCAAGCACTGATAATCCGCAGTACTCAGACAATGTGAGTTGGGTTAATTACTGAGCACGATTTTTCTCCTGTCAACAAGAGCTACCAGAAACACAGATAAAGTTCTGATCAGGGGATATCAACTGCAAGGGATCATTTTCCAGCATTGGAATAGGGTTTGGCTCCCTTAGGGGACACACTCTTCCAAAATTATCTCAGGAGGCTTTGCATGCAGCATATAAATTCAGTTTCATATCATAAAAATACCACTTTATTGAACTGCAGTATTATAAATATTTTACATAAAAAGCTATGCACATAATAGTGTCTTATGGATGTGTGAGCTTCAGCTACAATCCAAAGGAGACCCAGACTGAATTGAATAAATTCTAATGCATCCAGTTTGTCTTAGCTCTGTGACAATATGCTCTAAGCATTGTTGATGAAAGTCAGTAATTTCTACATGAACTCTGAGAGACAGGTTGCTCCCTGTCTCCCTTTCATTTTGAAGTGTAGACAAATCCTTTTTCTCTGGGCTTAGTCAGGAGTTAGCATTAGTAGCATGCATTAACTCCATATCCACATTTAATTTAAGTATGCTTGTCAATTCACATATTCCCACAGAATTCTGTATACTGAAAGGCTTCACAATCAGGGTAGCTCATTGCTTCTACAGACAGGAAAGTATTTATCTTTCAATGGATAATGATTTCCTAATAACTGAGTCAT
>JBCJKH010021485.1:27087-42240 GCA_039877255.1 Loriculus beryllinus | reverse complement strand
TCCCCAGACCCTGGGCACAGGGTAGCGTGGGCATGGCTGGGGCACTGAGGCGGGGCGAGGGCGCAGGGTGCAGGGAGCCCTGCCTGCCCCAGCACATGCTAATTGCATGCAATGAGGAGAGCGGTATCAGCTCAGATCCGTAATTAGGCAGCTCCATTGTCATGCAAGCCCGCCCGACTAATTCATTCATAATGAGCACTCGCTTAATCAGCGCCCAGACGCTGCCATGTGCTTGCTGGGAGACCAGCACCCACCAGCCCCACCGCCCCTATCCAGTCTCTGCCATGGCCATGGGGCTGGCACATGTGGGGCACACACATAGGGGCCAGGACAGCATCCCGCTTGAGGGCACACACTGGGAAACTGGGGGCATGGCCCCGGGGCAGGCGGGGGCACTGTGGCTGTTGGACAGGGGGGACACGTTGGCACGCTGTGCCCATCGTCACATCGTCCCCAGCGCTCGCCATGCGCCAGGCTGGCCGGGAGCCAGGCCCTGCTGCCCGGCGCTGGCATCCGACCCCGCTGGCTCCCTGCCCAGCTGGGGCTGGCACCGGCACCCCCCTGGCGTCACCGTGGGGCTGCATGGGGTGAGAAGGTGGGTGCAGTGGGAGCGTTTGCCTATGCTCAGATGCTCCAGGTGAATGATGGAGCAGCCACAGGCAGCTGAGCAGTGCAAGGCAATGCTGTGTCCCCTGTTTGGGGGTCTCCCGGGGCAGCACCGGTTCGTTGTGGCTCGGAGCCAGCCTCTCCTGGCAGGATGGTGGCCGGCTTAAAGCCTCAGACAAGCTTTATGATTGCAGTGAGTTGTGCCAGCTCCCTTTCTTTATGCTCTGCGGCAGCGGGGACTCCTCGGCAGGCAGGGCTGGCACCCCCAGCTCCCCTGGGCACAGCCGGGCATCCTCTGCCCTCCCCCTGACACCCACCCTGCCCTCATTTAGGCCATGGCAATCAGCAGCAATTACTGCTTTAATTACCTGCTGCCGGAGCACAGGCCGGGCACTGGGAAGTGCAAAGAAATCTTTCATGTTAATGGTGTGCCAGGTCTGGCGCGGGTGCGATGGCTGAGCCGCCAGCTGGGATTGAACCTACCGGCTGCAAATCCCACAGGGATTCGGGGGGATCCGCAGGAGGGGGCACAGCCGCTGAGGCACGTGTTGGCATTGAGGTCCCATCCCCACCGTAGGGCCCCCCGAGGTGGCCGGCATCAGGCAGGGGGAGGCTGGGGATGGACGATGTGCTGGGCTCGGCTGGGCAGCAGCATTCGGGCAGAGCTGAGCCATGGCAGAGCAGCTGCCTGCTCCCTCCTGAGCGGGCACACACTGGTGTGCCGGTGTTGGTGCTGGCACTGCCGCAGCCGCCCGCGGGCAGCTTCTACTCGCCAAGAACACGCTGACCTTCCCGGTGTCTCCCCGCGGCAGGCACCGAGGTGCCAGCGTGCTGCTGTCAGCACTGCCGGGAGTGTGGCACAGGCACCAGGGACAGGATCAGCCCCTTGAGAAGGGCCAGGCTGCTGCCCAGTGGGTCCTGGCAGTGCCCCTATGTTAGGCAGTGCAGTGTCCTGCAGTCTCTCCCTGCCCAGTAACACCAGTACACCTGGTGTTTCCGATGCTGGGGGACCCAGGTGCTGCAGTGAGGGGCAGGCAGCCACCTGGGATGGCAGCAGCTGTGGGGCACAGAGAGCAGGGGTGTTCTGTGCATGGAAGGGAGGCCGGGAGCTGCTGGGGGTCTGGCAGTGCTGGGGTGAAGGGGAGTACTTGGAGCCCATCAGAGGGTGTCCCCATCCCCTCTGCACCCCGAGGTGGGTGCCGCAGCCTTGCTCCCAGCCCGAGCACCCTGCCCCTTTGGCAGCGCTGCCGGTGCCCTTGTTAGCCCACGTGGACACGCAATAATTGATGATAAAGCCCTGCTTAATGCACTGCCTTTACCGGCCGTGATTTATCGGCATTGGAGCAAACCGCACTCCCAATTAGCCCTTCAGCTGTGGCAAGAGCTCCCGGCCAGGCTGTGATTCTGCATGGCGGGGGGTCCTGAGGTTGAGTGGAACCCAGCGCCCTGCCACCCCCCCAGTCCCCGTCCCCTATCCTCGCCGAAGTTCCCGGTTCCCTTTGCCAAGGTGACATAAGCATCTTGCCTGTTTCCATGGCAACGCAGCAGCAGGTGAGCTGCGAGGCCGATGCGGGAGCCGGCACACGTGGGGGGCCGCTGCCCACGTTTCCGGGTGCCCACGCTGCGTGGGGCGTCTGCGGCGTGGGGGGTGCCCACACTGCATGTGGTGGCCATGGTGTGTGGGGGGACCGCAAGCCATGGGATGTCCACGGTGAATAACATGGCCTGCAGAGATAGGGGCACTTATGGGGTTTGGGGTGCCCCCGGCACGTGGTGGTCGGCATAGCTGTGCTGCATGGGGTGGCTACAGGGTGCATGGGGTGTCCATTGTGTACGCAATGCCCACGGTGCATGGGCTGCCCATCATGGACGGAGACTGTCACGGATGGGGTACCCGTCATGGATCGGGTGCCTGTAGTGCATGGAGCACACAGACCACAGCCCTTCCACTCCCTCTCCAGGGCTCCAGACCAGCTCCAGCCCCCCAGTCGTGACATGACCACGCCACAGTGTGGAGCCCCACAGTGTCCCACAGCAGCAGGATGGGGTCCCTGACAGCCCTCCAGCTCTGATGCTCACCACACATCCCCAGCTTCATTTGCTGCCTGTGGTCCCCCTTTACCCAAAAGACCCCCAGGACATGGTTGAGTGGGTGCTGGGGGACTCGATGCACATCCTGCCTCCTCCACCCATTGCTGCTGGTCCCCACGCTTCCATGGTGATAGACACACAGCTCAGCGACTGCTGTACTCATTTCATGTGTGATTACAAGGCCAGTCCCCAGCACTGCTCCCCCGTTCACGTTCACCCAGCATGCCCGAGTGGGAGGCAGCAGCAGTGCTGTGCAGTGGCAAACCTGGTACTTAATGGATAAATTGGATTGTCTTTTCCCATCTCAGCCCCTGGCTGGCACAGCGTGGAGCCCCACACAATAGCGTGAACACCCAGGGATGCCTGAGTGGGAGGCACAGCAGTGAGAGCCACGGGTGATGCGCTGAGCCGTGCCGCAGCCGGCAGCGGGCCCTGCACCGCGCCGTGGACCGCAGCGCCTGTCCGCGCCGTGACCCCCGGGCCGGCCCCGGGCTGCGTCTGGGGGGGTCGTTAAACCAGTGAAATACGACATGCCTCTGTATCCCCGACAGGGGTTTTAATTAAATTAATTGCCAGCGACGTTGTAAAAGTGCTGATGGGGTAATAACCGGCGCATTATGGTTGCCGTTTATCTTCCCCGTGTAAATTAGCTGCCGCACCTTGCCCGTCCCAGTGGGCACAGCAGTGGCTCGCTCGGCGCCCGCTCCCTGACTCAGAGGGGCCTGATCCAGCTGCTGGGAGGAAGACCCTCCACTGGGGTGCTCAGCCAGGGCCCAGGGATCTCTGTGTCCCCCATGTCCCCTGTGCCCCAAATGTCCCTCACGTCCCCCATGTCCCCATTGTCCCCCCATGTCCCCGGTGCCCCCCATGCCCCCAATGTCACCTGGCCAGCGAGTGGCCGGCTCTGAGGAGGTGCAGGCAGAGCTTCCCCAGTGAGGGCAGCGGCGGCAGCAGGGACACGGCGTGGGCTGCGGGGCCGGGGGTGATGCTGAGCCCCCCCCCGGCACAGGGACCCCGCACCACTGCCCCCATTGGCACCGGGGCGCAGGGACACGGTGCTGGCCCCACGACAGCCACAGCAAGAGGGTGACAGGGGCTGGGGGTGACCCCCCCGAACATGGAGCGCACCTCGGGGTGTCCCCATTGCGGGTGTCCTCCCTCTGTCTCCGTGTCCCTCTGTGTGTTCCTAACCCGGCCATCCCTCAGGGTGCGTCCTTGTGTGCCCGGCGTGTCCACCCCTTGGGGTGACCCCCCCATCCCTTGGGGTGACCCCCCCATCCCTTGGGATGCACCCTATGGCCCCAACTGCTTTACCAAGACAGGGCTTTTTGAATGCCTACATATAATGCTCTGTGCTTCTAACAGAACGTATCCAAGTAGATGCTTCCTCCTAGCAGGCTGCTTCATGTAAGACGAACTTGCAACATCTGTTTATTAGACCTGTTGCACCCTCGACTGCATATAGGGTCAGTGTGTATCTATAAAACATTATTTATTGTACCAAAACATGTGAAGACTTCTAGTGAAGAGCTTTTCCTTTTCAGGAAGGGTTTACCTTACCAACAAGAATTCTGATGTCCGAGTTAGTACGTGACAGGTTTTTCTGCTGGTACAAATACTTTAATGAAACATCTTCATATCTGTAAACCTAATTAACACTTTTAGGTATTCCTAGATGGCAATAAGAAAGCCTCTAGGACAAAAGATTAAGATAGAGGAACTCTCGTTTTTAAGTGTGCAGTGAATATGACTATTCTAATTCCAATGTTGGTATAGTCAATTTGATTTAGCTTCCAGTTCAGAAAGCAGCTGCCCCTTTTGGTAGTCTCATAATAAGTTTTTAGGGTTACTTGTCTGCCTTACCTTTCTCACTCTCCCGCAGATGCAAGAAACCTTTTAGTGCAGGTTAACGAACTGTACATTCACAAAACTAAACTGAACTTTGTCTCTTCCTACAAAACATTAAAACACAAAAAACTGTTTTCAGAAACAAAATTCCGATGCAAGTGATGAGTTTAATTAGCAGCTGTTGTGAGGCAGCCTTGATGTTTTTGAAAGGAGCTTACGCCTGTGGTTAACTTTAAACTATAAAAGTCACACTCTTGTACAAAAATATTGCATGGCAAATCAGCCATCTTCACAGTCTGCTCACATGAAAATAGTGAAAAGATAAACAATCTTCTGTTGAACGTAATATTTCTCAACACAGTGCAGTTCAACAGGATACATGCTTAGTACTGCCTTTGTTCCTTTGTTCCATCTTTACAAAATAAAAACACATGCATTACACACAAGCTGTACAAAATCAGCATCAGTATACCAAAATTAATCTACTTTGGTTTTTCCAGTTGTTCGGGGGGGGGAGGGGTTGCCATTTTTTAAGCATACAACAACTCGTTGTATCTTACAAATAAACGTATCAATAGTGAATGTAAAATAGAAGATCTTTCAAAGCAGGTCACTGGAACTACTAAATTCATCTGAAAAGAGATGAGCAAGTGGAAAAACACTTCAATGAAAATGCATAATTATACATCATCAGCTGGAAGGGCTGGTATACTGATCTTTGCTCTTGTGAAGTACGCTATCTTCTCCCTGAAATTAGAAAGGAAAACAAGTTATTATTTTACTATTTATGGCATGACTGCAGTGTCATCTGCTGTAGAGTTGCTAATGCTACCAGCATCGTTCTTTAAAATATAGGTTTGGAAAATATACAGTAAGGAAAATACACACAGTGAATCTATTTACAGCAAATGTGGCATTCTGACATAATTCCCTTCTTAGGCAGATTTATGTAAAAAGCAGTATTTCATTAGTAACTGCAGTGATCAGGCTCAAATACTGATCTAGTCACTGATTTCCTATGACAATACTGCAGTAGGTGGACAAAAAGGCAAAATAAAACATTTTATCCTGACTTGGGAAAAGAGGGAGGGGGTAATAAAATAACTGGATCTGGGCAATACTCAGAAGCAGAATTGTCAACCCCTTCTCTAGTTGCTTCCCTGTGCTGTTACCATTTCTGTCTCCTATGAACCGAGAAATTACTGAGGCATAACAGGTTTCCAAAAGCCTGTCTGCCAGCAGCCTACAAAACAGATGATAAGCATTTGGGGCTTAAAAGTTAAAGCTCAGAAGAGTTATTCTTCTTGAGAGCTTCAAAAATGCCTCTGCATGGTTATGCTGTGAGGCCACAGCAGTATAACAAATCCAACTAGTGGGGCTTGTACAATTCAGCCTTAGGAGCTAGCTATTCGCCCAGCAGACTAAACCGTGCTTTCCACTGGTGATGCTTGAATTCCCATCAAAAATGGGAGCTCAGAGCATAATCAGCTATGTAAATTGGACTCCTCAGGTAGTTGTGTGGTTATCAGAAGATATAGGAGAATAGTGTCTTATGATAACCCTCTTGCAGGGGAATGACGTCTTGAGCTCTCCTACCCATTCCTGTAAACCTGGGCAGCAGTCTGTTAAATGACCAGCACTGACTGAAACTTTGTCAACACTTACACCGAAAGTGAAAACTGTTTGAAGATGGCCCCAGATTTCATACTGAGAATAAATACCTGAGCTGTAACACTTCTTTGCTATGAAACCCCTTTCCTTTCTTGCTTTGATTCTGCATCATTTACAATTGTGGTTTGAAATACAGGCATCACATGCCCCTATCTGCTTAAGGATTTCTCAAGCTGCTCATGATAGACTGGGTTAAAAAGGAAAAAAAAAACCCCCTCGCAGTTATTAGTAGCTGACCTAAGTTCCCTATACAGGATCCAGAAGCCAAGCTTTAAGAACATCAGTGAGTGACAAATAGAGTGAATTCCACACTGCTCCTGTGTGGAAGAGTATGCATTGGATTTCTCAAATTTTTATACGGAAGTGTGGCCTCTGAGCTGGTAGCCTGCCACTTAGTTTGGGAATTTAGA
This sequence comes from Loriculus beryllinus, assembly GCA_039877255.1. Classification (NCBI taxonomy): domain Eukaryota; kingdom Metazoa; phylum Chordata; class Aves; order Psittaciformes; family Psittacidae; genus Loriculus; species Loriculus beryllinus. Next base: position 35,614 of record JBCJKH010021485.1, on the reverse strand, counting down.
CGAGTTAGAATTAAGGTTTCAGATAGAAAGTGTTCATTGTGGCTTATGCTAAGCAAGAAAACTTGATGTTGCTTCACGTAATTGTTTGCTGTTCCCACAACCAAAAGGAGGAGAGAAACACAAAGGAGGAGAGACTCAAGATCTTTCTTGAATACTAAGTCTTGAGCAAGGCACAAGTAGGGGTTAATCATAAGATGTACACTATTCTACTTCTCCCTGCAGGGTGATTTGCTTGAGGCACCTGCCATCACCAGGAAAGATCCCACGACTTCGAGCCACTGTGACTCTGCTGAGGGTGAGGTGAGCTGTGGCAATGGTCACACACATGCTTGTCCACAGAGGTCTGAAACTTTTCACTCCATTTCCTCGCCACCACAGCTCAGCTAAATACTGCCACTGCTGCCACATGAGTAAGTTACCAAGGCCCAGAGTCCTCTGAAACTCCAACTCAGAGCTATGTTAAAAACATATAACGTTTCTTGCAATTCAAAGGTGTATAGATTTTTGACCAACATTACAAAGCATGTCTCTTTAAGCTTAGAAATAATTTGTGTTACTTTACTACATTAAAAAGAGAGTGAAAAGCAGAACAGGCCCTACCTGAATGACTGCACCTGCAGTGGCACTTTCTGGCTCTGCTCCCGTAACCGGCATACATCCTTAGAAGCTTTCCTCATCAATTTCTCGGCACTTAAACCTTGTTTCTGTTCTTCTTTTGACTGTTCAGCCTGTAAACAGGAAAAATAACTATTTTGCTAATAATGAACAACTACTCAGTTCAAGGAAATGACAAATTATTCTTCATCAAGCAAAACACTTGGCAGGGTTAGGTTTACATTTGGATTTGATCTTAAAGGTCTTTTCCAACCTAAATGATTCTATGAAAATCTCTATAGAAAGGATCAGAAAGACAGACTGACATCACAAAGTAAGCCATGAGCACAAAATAACAGACCTTTTCCTTAAAAAAAAAAAAAAAGAAGAGAGAAAAAGTCAAATAAATACAGCAAATCTCACGTCATCACAGGTGGCTACTAGGGTATTGTAGATTTTGACGAGATTTATCTTAGGGCCACAGTTAGACAATACCTAAATTTGTATGAACAGATGTCTAATCCAAGTATCTTTATAACTGGGAGACAGTCATTCTTTTCCCATGTAATGTACTTTTATTTCCTAATGAAAGCTCTTAGGAAAGTTGCCTATACCTACTCTAAAACTACAGACAAAAACCAGAGAAGGTGTGCTCTCAAAACAAACTTTTAAGTTCTACTGACCTTGTTAGTGAAGTTAATATTCATAAACTATTGTGCTTTTTATTCATGACACAACACTTTTGTATGGGACAATTCTTTCATTTGCCCTGGAGAGGTTGTAAAAGCCAAGGAAAGTGAACCGAATACCACTGATGCCAACTGATAAAGGATCTTTCTTGACATGAGCGTTGTTGAACAGCTACATCACTGCCAGTAAGTCACTGTATTTCTGCACCTCAGTATGGCTGGTGCTATTATACATCTCTACCAAGCACTGCTGCATCAACAGGACAATTGCAGCTGTACCATCCACCGTTTTGGCAGCACAAGAGCTGTGTTTTGTTTGTTAAAAGACTTTATCAAGTGTTTCTGAATGCCCGATAATGTGAAGAACAGCTCTTTTCAGGTGGACAGTCACCTGGATTTATTAGATAAATGGTCACAGTTCATATGCAGGTGAGTCCCAGAACACCTGCAATGTCACCCCCATGGTGTGTAGGGTGCATGGCACGGGCAATGCCACCTTGTTTGCACACTTAGCTTCATTTCTAGACATTTGTCTGACGGTCCCTGAAGTCATGTGCTGTATTTTGAATTTTGCCAGCCATCACAGTTTAATAGAAGCAGTTCATGTTCTAAACAATTTTAAAAGTTCTTTAGAGGTTAATTTCTTATGCTTAACTTCAGGCACTCAGACTTGAAAATGCTGTTCTGTTACCTCAAATTAAAACACACACCCAAGCCAAAACCAGTGATCTTCAAAGTTGGTTTGTAACTTAGGAGTTCATGTCTGTAGTTCTGAATTCAACCCAGTAGACTCCCAAACAACAAAACCAACTAATTCAAAAAAGTTAGTCCATACTATCAGTTCCATACTGGGCAGCTATAGAAATCCATTCACAGCAGGACAGTGGTATCCTCTGTCTGTTGAAACACACTCCAGTGTTCTGTATGAAAGGGTTTTACATGAAAGAGCACCACCCTTTCAAAAACTCACTCAAACTCCAGTCAGTTTGTACTACTGTTAACTTCTTCAGCCCCGACTTCAAAATACATATGATTTTAAAATGAAGTTAACCTATAAATATCATTTTCCTTGTTAGTGAACATAAATTTGCAATGACAGCTGTTACTGTCTTAATTTTACATATGTCAGTGGCCATATGTTTTATCAGCTCCCCTAGTTAATATCTATCATCAAAGCACTAAACATACAATATTTCAAAATCTTTTATATTTTCTCTAACTATACATGAGAATCTTGTGACTAATGTACTTCAGGTTAACAGTACAAATGACTTCTCTTGTTTTCATATTTTGTAACCATGGGGGGGGGGGGGTTAATCCTTTTTTCAGGATGTTCTTAGAGAAACTTTGATTTCAGCCCAATGTCTTCAAGAGCGTGCATATATGAAGGTGTAAATTTTACATTTACACCGTCTTTCTTGGGTGATTCATAAAGACAGTGAATCCTCCATCTATATAAAATACAGAAAAGCAGGCTAATACATTAGTAAGTGCCAAAAATAAGTGCCAGATAAGCTAAGTGCAGATGCAGAGATTCCTAAGACTGGGATGATAAAGAAGAACCACTATCACAGTTACTTAGGTGAAATATGGTGAAATGCTAATTCCTGTCTTGTTCTTCAATGGTTTTTGTATAGAAGAAAGGAAGTGAATCCAAAGAAAAACTGCTAACTGTGCTGAACACCAAAACACTGGAACAAGAACATAGCTGTGGTATTAATGACTTAATTGCAGACCACCTCTATGCAGAAGATGTACTGAAAAGAAATGAAGACATTTACAGATTGTTACAGGAATCTATTTTGGGCATACACAAAGGAATTCCTTCACAGGACACTAAGTGTCTGAAAACTTACTTGTAGGAGGATTTAAACTTTGAAATACTGTGTGATTTCTCACAAAAATGCAATCTGAACAAGAGAAAATGCTTCTGGTGCATAGAATTACCTACTGTTTTCTGATCTGCAGGTACTGGTGAGCTTTACATACTTGTACTTATGAAGGTGGGGTAGGAAGCTATGGAGTCTGTGTATTTGGCTTCAAGAAGAGTAACTACAAGCTAGCAGGCAGCCACTGATTTTCAACGTCCCCTACATGTGCGGTTTCATTTTTCACTTGAGACTCAATTTCTCTGGCACTTCCAGCTGCTGCATTAGTCTGCACCATTATAATACCTGCAGGATGTAAAAAATAATCTATGACAATGTTCTCTAGGCTGCTGTGTTTCACTAACCCAAGAGGAAACTGACAGCAGAGTACAGTATTCTCAGGGTTGTTTTGCTCCACAGGGGAAAGCTGCAACACTTCTAATGGTAGAAATATTTCCAGAAACTTTGCAAGTGCTGTTCAAAGTGGTGGAGTGGCTGTGATCCTTGTTCTGACTTCTAAGAAGGACTTGAATGCTATGCTGCAGCCTGCATGTATTTTAGGAACATACATTATTACCCTTATTCCTTATTGCAGTGTGTGTCATGGTACTGATCACTGACACCAGAGGTATAAAATATGAGAAACCTATCTGCTGCCTTGAAAGAGCCAGCCGAAATAAGAAAGCACAAATCCAAAGGATTTATAATATTAAATGTTGGAGAGGCATACTCTGTTCTAGCAGGAATAGCTTTAGAGTGTGAACAGTTTTAAATAAGCAATTAGAAATTACCATTTCTATCCTACACCCAGCATTAGATATGAACTATGAATTCTTAAAATTTAGCTATCCTTTTATATAAAGCTACTACTATTTTTACGGGCTGCAACTTAGAAAGATCAAATTAATATAATGAATTCACACTGTCAAAACCCAGATTAATATTGTTTGATGTTTAAATGTTGCACTGTCTGATCCCATTTTGCCCATGGGTTTCTCACTTAATGCTCAACCTAAACTCTGCTAGTACTTTACAGCCATTTTAGAACTCCACTAGCTATAGCCAACAGCAGATGCCAACGAAAGAGAGACAAGAAGACAGAACAGAACAAGGCATAGGCATAATACTAGGAGAACATATTGGGAAAAAGTTCTGTTTCCTAAGCTATCAGACAGTCAGGCTTCTTGAAGTAGGTGATATCATTATGGTTAATGACCTCTGATGGGTTTCTCCTCCATGAATTTATCAAACTGCTTTTCAAACCTCTACAGACTTGCAGCACTCAATGTTCCATGGAAAACATTTTTACAGTTTTTAAATGTTGTGCTATGGTTGTGTTCCTTTAACCTGCAACCTCTTCAATTCCCTACTTCCTGTATTATAAAGGACACTGATTAAGTGCTTTCCTCCACCTCACCCATTATTTTATAGATTTCAGTTGTAGCTACTTAGCCACTAATAACAGAGAAGCTGTTTCCTCCTCTGACCATCCCTGTCAACCCCCTGTAGCCTCATTATCCAGTTTGAACTTATTATCCAGAACTGAACAATGTTTAAGTTACAGGCATAACACATATTTACATCATAGAACAATGCTTTGTTTTGTCCAACCTTTTTTTCCTCTCCTAACAACCTCACTGGGCCCATATTCCAGTGTATTTCACGATTTTAAACAACAAGCAACCTTCGCACTTTTTAATACATCTTGTTGGAATTTTCCATGTACGAGCTTGTCACTGTTGCCTCTGACTTGTGCTATCTTGTTTATTGCCTTTTATCCATAAGGGCATCCAACTACCTTACAGAGTTTAGAGAAAGTGCATATATACTTGTATTGTTTTAGAAACTATCACATAGGGAATAGAATTTGGCTTTCCTCTGCCAAAACTAGAACAAGTCTGTCCTGCATAAGGAAATAAGCCACAGTGGCAGTACTGCCTTTCCCACATGCCCCTACCACTATAACTGATAGTCACTGCTCTCTCAATTTCTGTGCAAATCACCTAATTCTGAAAGACAAAAACCATATGTGTGTCTGCAGAAGTACGACTGGCACATGAGAATTTTAAATTAACTTTTAAGTAAATGCTGGTTTACGACACCACTGCTATTACTCCAAATAACAGGGTTTCTACTCTGCATTGATGAAGTATTTACAGAGTACTAGAAAACTAGTATGTCAGATTCTAGGTTTAAATACTGTAGTATTCACCAATAAAGAAATAGTTTACACTATGCAATTCAGAAGTGCATTTAGTCAATTGTGAGCTTCTGTAAAAAGATCTTTAACACTGTAAGCCAAATTCTTTAACAGATTTATAGAAAAGGCAGGGGCCTATGTGCATTCACCACACAGTATCTGTATGCTGCTCATACCTGTTTTTCAGCCTGTTTCAAGAGTTTCTGGAATCGTTCATCCTCTAGCACACACAGGGGAAGATCTGTCTCTCCTCTGCCTTTCATTTCCTCAAGCTTTTGTTTAAGATCCCGCAAGGCCTGAAGCTCATCATTCAGTCGATTCTGCCTCGTGCGTGATGCCTGGAGGTCCAGCTCCAAGTCAAGGGAAGTGCGTACAGGGCACTCTTGTGTAGCTCTTCGCATGATTGGTTGGCAAACAGGCTGAATCAGCTGGGAAACAGAACAATAAAAGTTATTATCTAGAGAGGCTGATGTACGCTCTGACATGATACACTCAGAAAAGCTCAAATATTTTTGTTTTTCTTTAGCAGAATGCTGCTATGATGAGATCCAAGTCCAAAAATTCATCTTTCCTGCAATTTTTCTTCAGGCACTAGCTAAAAATGAATGCAAAAGTTTCTCCAACCAGATGTACAATGATGTATTTACAAGTTAAAACCAAAAAACCCATTCTGCTCCCCAGGACAACACTATGCAGACTTCCCCAGAGATTTCAACCTCTCTATTTATTTTTATAAGCATTTCCTTTTTCAGTGCCTAAGCAAACACATACTGTTACAAATGCTGTAAAAATACATTTCCTTAGCATATTTCACATTACTTACTATCCTTCAACAGTGACTTTTCGCATGAGAAGCCATCCCAGACTATTCAGTATTTCTTTCTTTATGCCAAATGTAATCCTGCTGCCTGGTAAAACCCTTCTGTGAAGTGTTTTTAAAGTTACAATCAAGATTAAAATAGAGCTCTCAACTTATGCAAGAAAGAATTCCATGCAAGAGAAATACAACCTTGCTCTCTTGTCCTTCAATCATTTTGCTACTCAGTCTTGGAGAAGAGTAAACTCTCTTTAAAAGGGCACCTGAATCTTTGAAACTTTGACCAAAATTTGCTCAAGGTACATTTTGCTGGTGTTGACTTTTGGTAGTATAAGCCACCTTGGGTCACTTTGGAGGAGCTGGGTTCCTTAAACCACATTCCTCTGACAGCAACAAGCTAGAGTTCACCAGTAAATTCCACGATGCTGAGCACCAGTGTCTGGCTGCTGGCTTCAGCCACAGCTAGAACATCAGCTTGGTTCATGGCGGAAGACATAGCACTGAGACAACTGTGGTGAGATTTCAACCAGGAACTACGCAACCACATGTAGTACTTGCATCGCTTTTGCTGAAATAAACAATATGTTTTATTTCAAGACGTGTTATTCCCTCTCTCTCTATACTTTGTTTTAAACCATGTCCAGGTAACGTAGCACATACCCGTTTAACTCTTAGGCTCCGCCGTTCTGTGGCATTTCTGACAAAGAGAGACTTTTTGGCTAATGTTGAGCTGTCACTGTCACTTCGATTCAGCTGTGAAAATGTACATAACAGAGATATAAAGCACATTCACATACATATACAGCTGTATTGATACAGATCATAAGAAAACCTTAGTGCTGATATACATGTAGGTCATTCTGAATATAAAGTAAAAATAATAGAATAAGCATCTCCTTTAAAATTCTATTCCTGAACCAAGACAACCATTGATCTTACTGGATGAAGAGTAAGCAGACTCTTTAGGAATGCAAGGAAGCCAACTATGGTTATTAAGTACTGCCAACTCACTGTATGGCTGCAGATTATACACTACAGGTTTCATTTACCTGTGGCAGGCTTTTAACAAATCTACCACAGTGAAGGTAAATTACTGTAGACATGCATCTGTCCAAACAACTGTATTTTTGTATTATTATTAGTAGTAATAGTAACAAGTTTACAGGTGCCTACAGCTTCCTTCAGAAGCACTTCCTGCTTCTCAAAAATATGCACCACAGCTCAGCAGTAGCTTCTTCATTATAGCATTAGTTCCACATACATCAATGCAGACTGACTGTTAGATGCATCAAAATGCATGGTGGTAACCCTCATAGAAAACAGAAGCATCTATCTGCAAGGTATTTATTTCACCTCTTCAGAACAGGACAGACAAAAGGAATCGTTCTGGTAACACATCAAGAACCAAAGCCAGAGCCCTAAACATGCTTACACTGGACTGACTGGGAGTTGGAGGTGAGAAATACAACCTGGAAACATGAATATACCTCTCAAGAGACAAATCTGTCTTTTCACCATGGAGCCGCTACTGGGATGCCACACAGGTGGTGGCATCACTGATAGTCTTTAAGTACTTCTAAAGGGTGATTTTCAAAGGCACCAACAGACTTTGGGTCTGTCCTTCAGGGCTCAAAAATCTTTGTGTTTTCTGTAACATCATATGAGAGTAGGTGCTTTCTTACAGCTAGGCAACCTCTTCTGAAGAGAGCACCTGGCAGCTAGCCAGAGCATACCCAAGAGGCACTTGCATCTAGGACAGCACCACCAAGAAAGCAAGGCTGGGTGTGCCTGTGGTGCAAGATGGGGACTAGGACTGCGAAAACCCATGCTAATCAGCCCTCCCTGTGGCCTTGGGTGCAGCTACAGTGCCACTCTTGAGCCCCAACAGTGGGCTACAGGTATTTCTGAAACTGCAAAAGATTCATCTGTGTAAACATGTACTTTCCCTAGACTGCTTTGCTTCCAGGCTATACTGTACACAATGAGAAGAGAATGTTTTACTTAAGGTATGTGTTTCAGACTGGCTTCTGGCAGCAATGTTCAGAGCTACAAAACCCCAGTACTTTTCCAAATGCAAAAATGTCCAGAGCTTATACTATCAGACCAACTAGTGTTACCTCCTGTCAAAGACCTCCATAGGCAGCAAGGTAAGGCTGTAATTTTTTGCCAGTACAGCCAATTTCCAGTGTATAGAGATGAAGATGAAGGCTATGTTCTGAATTCAGCCAGAAACCTACCCAAATTATGTAAAGACTGTTACTAAACGATCTGCAGTGCTTCAAGGAAGAGAGTTCAAACGTTCGTGCTCAAGACTGCTGCTCAGCCGAGAAAGCCAAAGTGGATTCAAATGGACTTGTAG
>JBCJKH010021485.1:0-17976 GCA_039877255.1 Loriculus beryllinus | reverse complement strand
GTGGTTTCCTTTTGATCTATCAATCATAGAATCACAGAATCATAGGACAGTTAGGACTGGGAAGGACCTTAAGATCGTCTAGTTCCAACCCCCCTGCTGTAAGCAGGGACACCTCACACTAAACCAAAATGATGTAGGACAGGAGAAAGGGAACCAGCAAGAAAACCAAATTTTGCAAGGATTGATTATGCTCTACTCAAATCTTATTTACCTTCTCAACAGGTTAAGCTAGCTTTCCAGTCTGTAAAAAACCCTCACTGAAGTACAAGTGTCCCCAGGGAGCCAAGGCAAGCTGTACTTATTTCTACAGATGAGAGTGTTGGATTAGAATCTCAGCAGTAACATTTTCTTATTCAGGCATTTTTCTTCATTTCCTACTTACAATTTCCTCTGCAGTTATTCTAGACCTTTCCGATTCAACACAAGTTGAATAACACAATATTTCCAATTCAACACAGGAACTAACTCTTAACAGACCTCCAAGCTCCAGTCACAAGGGTTGGTGTATCTCAATGTGGCTGTGCTTGTGCACCTGCAATTTACTGAATTACCCCTTACGTTTAAAATCTCACTTAAAAGACACACACTATTTTAACATCATTTTACATCAAAATTCCACATAAATGGAAAAAGACAACATTCTGTGCGGAAAGAATGGCAAAGTATTAAAAGAACATTCTTAGTAACAACAGAATAGCTGTTCTGCACTCACAAAACTACAAAATGTTTTAAAAAGCTAAATGAAGCATCACTAAAAAAAATCCTTCTTGTTTCACTTTAATGGAACATTCAAATTTGCTGATAACTACTTCCTGCAGCACTGCTGGAATATTTAAAAGCTCAGCACTAAGACAGTTAAAAAAGTTGTATATGTATTTTAGTGCTGTTAGGCAGTAAACCAATCAACTCCTTTGAAGAATTTGCACAATTCATTACTGCTACTGCAGAGTGATTGTTTGACTTACACTTTAGAGCCAAGGGGGACAGAAAATGCCAGAAGATTTCTGAGCCGTACGATGATTATCACAAAACTTGAACTGCTGTGGTCATATCTGTTGAAGAAAGGATAACGTAAGGGAAGTTTACAAGTTGCATTCACATGCGAACAGAAATTCTCCCTTTGCTTACTCACTTACCTGAGTCCTATTTGTACCTGGGCAGCCTCTAGAAGTGTTGTATCATCTTCACTATATACAATATCCTCAGTTTCATTTGGTCTAGGGCAAAGAGTCAAATACTCAGATTAAGGAAAATTATGGTATGCATACACAGAACACATATACATTCTCCTGAACAGGCTGATTTAATTACAGCATGCACTCCAAATGAGAATTTCAGAGCCTACACAATAGAAATACCTGTCTGGGGGAGAGCTGCTGCCTGAACAGTTTGACAACTCCAGTAATGAATCAGAAAGACCTTAGGCTGATTACTGAAGCAGGCCAAACTTAACAGGCAAGAGACAAACTCATGACATTTTCCTACTCATACTTCTTTATTTCCTTACTTGAATACAAAATAGGAAATCAGGATCTGTAATAAACATCAGACCACACGTGAACTGGGTTTGAAATACTGTTTTGAAGAATATTCAAGGAGCAGGATCTCTGTAAAATAAAGGGGTTTCTGTGCAAACAAGAAGCACCTTTCCTCTGAGCCTGTTTTCAGAAGCATTCAAAGAACCAAAGGGGTTCAAGTATTGCAGCTGAAGAGCAACTCTAGCATTCAATGGAATTACAGAGAATCCATGTGACAAAATAATTCCAGTCATTCTCTGGGAGGTTTGACTGAGGATGCAGTATTAATGTGTTTCACTGATTTTTAAAATGAGACTGCTGGGATCAATAAACAAGATCAAGATAGGAAGTGTCAAGATAAGAAATGTGGAGAATGACGCAGGCATCTCAAAAGAAATGACAGCTTTATTTTAAGACCCTGCATCTAGAGGCTTCCTTTTCACTATTCATTTCCTGGTTTGATGGCTAATTTGATAGCGTGTTTATTTCATCCCCTGCCTTGAATTACTTAATACAAAGGACTGGTCTACAAGGCAGAAATCACTGTAGTGCAACTTCTGGAGCACAATGACAAATTATAAGTAATTTCATACACAGTGCTCATAAAAACACTTCTACTAAACATAAGCAACTCACACAGAGGCACTCATTACCTCTTCAGTGCTTCCTACTCAGCAATAATTAAGAATATCCACACCTGGAGCTATCATGGAATATCTACAGTCTGTACATCTTAGCTTCCACAAACGGCAATAGCTTCCTTTTGTACACAGGCTTAGGGAATGCAACTATCTTCTTTCATCTTTTCCTGAGCAGCAACAGAAAGACAACAGGAATTTGTTCTGCTTTCCACCTATCCCACTACTTCCAGCTGTACAGGACTTGCAAGACTTGGTCCAGAGAACATGCACAGCTTTGGTCCAATGTCTGTTCATTTCTACCCACTGGACCTTGTAACTGAAGCAGACAGTCTGTTTCAATCACAGTGGCTCAGAATCGAAACAAAATGGAAGGACATCAATGGTTACTTGGTTACTGAACCAGAACACACAGCCACAGACACTCTTCCAAGTGAAGGATGAGTTTTTAATAGATGGGTGCTTATTTCAGCCCAAGAAGTTGCATTACGTCTAAATGAAGACATGGAAAGAACTAATGTTAGGATTTCAGAGTTCAGGGTGAAATATGGATTCATGACCTAAGGTGAGATTGAATGGGCACTGCAATAGCTCAGGAGAAATCCTTTTTGTATTTCAGCTTTTTATTTGGTCTCATCTATTTTTATTACCTTTTAATTTGTGAAAGATTTGACAAGTAAAAGTAATTTTATCAGAGGCCAATAAAACCCATATATGATACCAAAATGCACCTTTGTCTGTCCTAATAGAAAAACATTTATCCTGGCAACAGAAGACATCATCTGTGTCTTTGTAACCACCCTGCTAAAACATCTCTCTGAACATGAAAAGGACAAAACATTCTTAATGTCAAGGACTTGCTGAAGTTGAGGTGAAAACTAAAGATTCTGGTTTCTCTCATAGTTCTCTCATAAGTCTTCCCTTATGCAATCTAAGTTCATTGTTTTCACTGCCATAAACCAGACAATATTATATAAACTAGTATGAAGAATCCTGTAGAAGTTATGTATTGTCAAAAAGAAACAACATCAAATACATTTCTTACATCGTGTTTACAACAGTGAAGCATAAACATTAAACCTCAACCCAAATGATTTTTATAGCTACATTATAACTGATTATTTTTTTTTACCTTTCTTATATCTTCTTTTTTAAAATAGAAATTTTTCAAGCAAAATCCTATGCAATCTTAAGATTGTATCTAAACAAAATAGTGAGTAACAAGGATCATTCTGAGTGAAGTCAATGCAGCTATGTGGCAGAACCTGCACTGTTTTAATTCAGCTTTTCTCCTAGGAACACTTCTAGCAAGAAAAAAGCCCAAAGATCAGAAGGCAGCTTATTAACACTGCTCAAACAAGTTCTACAAGCACTCTAATGCAAGTTTATTAGCTTAAAAACCCCCAAAGACACCTCAGTTTGGAAAATGTGCCCTTCTTTCAATATGAAAGTACAAAATATTTACAAAAAAGACGCAACCAATAACCTACTTATATAAATACTTATGGTGCTATATAACTGCTTATATAGGTGTATTTAAATTTTGGGTGGGAAGACTTGCATTATTCTCAAACCTACTGTTTGACAGAAGCCTCATATACACCGCTATCTCCGGCTACAGACTCATCGGACACAGCAGCAGATACACAAGCTGTTTTCTCCTCGAGCAGGTTGCTAGCTGTTCTTCTTCGTAAGTCAACACCTGCAGAAAGAAAGAAGAATGAAAACTAGTCCAAGAGATTAACAGTCAGAAAGAGAGAAGTGCATTGCTTAGAAAGTTGTGAAGTTGAAAGCAGTGACCCTTAACCGAGTATCACAGAGTGGTTTTGTTCCACATCATTAAACATTCCGAGACTGTAGTGCTCTTACCAGATATTCTGGCTAGGCATATAACCAAACTGATGAACTTGAAAATGTACAGCTATTATTCTTTCCCAGAGATACAGGCTCCTATCATCACCCATATCTGTTGAGCTAGTTATTAGCCTTCATTATCTTCATTGTTAACCCTCATTTTATCTTGATCTTTAAACCTGCATCTGCTGTGTTCACAATCTGCACTGTAGTAACAGTTTGGCTACAGGCAGAGTGCTTGCCTACAGTTTATTAATGATTTAGAAGTCAGAGAGACACCCTCTCCCCAGTGATACAACTGCTAGAAATGAAAAATCCCCTCTGGTTTACTATCATCAAAAACTTTTTATGCTACAGTCTCTTTACTATCAACTACTACTTAGCTTTAATCTTCAACTCACATTCATATGCTGGTGTCATGCAGTGAAGCAGCCGCATTCACAGAAAGCCACGTTCTGCTCAGTGAACCGAAGGCCTATGCAGTACTTTCATCTGCCAAGGGGTGAGGATATTGGTATGCATTATCATCCCCACCTGAATCATGACTTTACATCTTGTTAAGATGTTTAAAATTTAAGGCTTCAGATTAGATGATTGATTGCTGCATTCCTGCTTTTATTTATGGCAGTGAGAATGCTTTTTCCTTGATGATGAAGTGCTCTTTCTCTTTCCCCCCACCACGTGAGGGGTGAAGGTGATGACATGATTTATTGATTACCCTTAGGAATTACCACAGAAGCCTGAATTGACTTTGACAATGACAGAGACTGACTGTGGAAGAACTACATGATATTTCAACTTGGTTTCTGACAGCAGGGGCATGTGGAAAGGAGTGAGTATCTGTATGGTCCACCTGTGCAGAAAATTCAGAGACAGAGAAGCAGGTGAGCACTGCACCTGAAGAGCCTCTGCAGATTACCACATGAAAATACTAGCTATACTGCCTTCAGGTGTGCCAGTCTACCTCCAAGGGTAAGGTTCAGCAAGTATTCAGATTTGTAGTCTTGTGAAACTTCAGTGTGTGGGCTGAAATTTTCCATTCCATGCAGGTTTTATGCCTCTGGCTGAGTTTGTTGAACACCTTCCCATTTGGCATCACCGCAGTTCCAAGAATGAAACTGGAGTAGAAACACTGAAACAACCCCCAGTCTATGTCTAAGGTACTGAAGCCTCACCATGAGACCCATTTTACTGTGGAAACTAGAGCTATTGAAGCATAATTAGTTAATATCTGGCTTTTCAAAATTTAAGTGCTTGTTTTGGCAGCCTTAATACAGATTTAAAGATAATTTGTGTCATATATATAACCCCATATGAGGAAGTATCAGTATGATGAATCACAGGATGTATTTGGATTTTAAAACCATAACTACGTATAGACTTAAAAGACACACTGATGCTATCCATAATGATAGGCCCTCAAAAAAGCTCAAAAGCATTAGACATGCCTTTGAAATAACAATTTAAAGAAATACATTTAAAAGAAATAATTCTGATTCTTCATAGCCTTACGTGCTCCCAAATTCCAAGCCATCTTAAATGTAGTTTTCAAACTAGCTGAATTGCAGCTGATTGCAAAGACAAACAGACCAGAATTTGTTGTTCATTTGGAAAGGCTATGCTGCTGAAATATCGGCAGGAGAAGTTACTTTTTTCCCCCATCTTTTATAATATAGCTCTACAGCAAAGTTACTACTGTGTGCCATTATACTGAAAAGACAAAGAACAAAATTGCCCCCACCCCTTCCATGTTTTTGCACTTTGCATTTCCCAGGTTCAGACCATTGGGACATCAGTCAATTTCTTTCTTCCCTTTCTGTACAGCTGAGCTGGGACAGGGACAACAAGGGACACCCAGCTTGTACTATGTATACTCTTACATTTCTCCGGTGGTCCCGCATTGCTCTAGTCCATACTGAAATTACTACAGTAATGCAGTAAGCTAACGTCATCAGCCAACAGATGTTACAACAATTCCATGATAGATACATATATATATAAAATACATAAATATTTCTCATGAAAATTCATGTTTGTATCAATATGTCCAGATACTTTTATTAAAAGCTGGCACAAGTGTTCAAGCTTGGCAACAAATCTGGACAATGCACTCCCTAGAACTAGGCTGTATTTATTCCCAGAAATCCAAACTCCTTAGCCGCTTCACTGGTAACTCCAGCCCAGATACGTAGAGCTGAGAATGCCGGGTGCTGATGAGGTTTCAAACAGGGCTGCCAGTGCTCAGCACTAGTAGAAATCTGGCTCCCTCAGTTCTTCCTTGGGAAAACAGAGCCACTTCATAACAAACACAGGAATGGTTTGCAACGTACTTAAAGACAATGACACGATAAATGTGCAGAGAAAGCACCACATACTGTCAACCCTAACAGAAGGCAGCAAAGACTGAGGACAAGCCATCAGTTCTTGACAACTGGGATTTTTGAAGTTCTGACTCTGCCAAAGGCTTTGAAAATATAGATGATTAAATGTTGCATGGCTTGTACTGCAGACTGGAGGTGAGATTCATCACAGCCATCTCAAAATTAACTAGTTACTAAGGATACCTCAGTAACTCACACAGTCATTCATCTCGTTTTGATTAAAGGGAAGTTATGTTTTAGGACAAGATGACATCCTTTTGGAAGTTACCCACAGACTTGCAGGGGGAAGCCTATATTAGGCCTAGGAGCTCTGCTCTAACTTACATGGATAAAAAGCTAAAAGCTATGAAAGCCATGTTAAAAATGGGAAGAGTCTCACCATACAGGGCACGTGGTCACTTGTTTTTCCTCAGCTCACAGCTCATAGAAACAATGACCTGCAGATCTTTCAGTGACAGCAGGTTCAAATAACTAGATACACACACACAGAAATTTTAACTCTTAGGTCCAGAAATCTTTGTCACAGAGGATGTCAGTTTCTAACTTCTTCAATGACAAAAAAGCATCTGGTTTCATATTAGCAAAACCCAGCAGAGAGTATTTCTGCTCTATCCCCATTTATCCTGACAGTACCTACGAACACCGTACATCTCTGTCTTCAAGATCCAGCTTCAGGGTTTTCTGCTATTTTTTCACGACAGAGTCCACAATACATGAACTTTTCTTCTGAGACAGCTACCAAAAAATGTAGAGGAATCAGACTGACTGTAGCAATCTGCACCCAAAGTTAGACATTATGAAGGTCCCTCAGAACTACTGACTGCCTACCACAGCACTCTTCAGTGACAGGAGGTACCTCCCCATTCATGGGCCAGCTGTTGTGTCAAAATTTTCATGTTACATATACATTTGGCATTAGGCTTTTTTATTACCTGAACTGCCTTCATGTAGAGAAGGCAGAGGCTGCCTAATGCCTTCATTAAGGTCTTTATCATCTGTAGGAATCTGAGATCCCGATCTGGCTTCAGAGTCCAGTAATATTTGGTTCTCACAGAGACTAATGCCTCCAAAATCACCCGAAAGGTCACAGTCTTCAAAGTCCGCAGTGAGGTGATGCAGAGGGGAATTTTGAGCAGACACGGAAAACACAGCTTCTAAAACCAATGGGGAGCCTGGAGGGGACAAGGAGGACAGTGAGGATCGGGAAGACAGCGATGTCACAGATTTGGGAGGTTCAGTCAGTTTGGGATGGTCTGCAGCAGAAGAAGAGTCACTGTAACCCAGTCTCCCATGGGAACTGACCACTTCATTTTCGTGAATAGTAGTGATAGGCCCCAAAGGAATGTAACCACTTTTTTCTTGCAATATGAAGTCAAGTTTATACTGATAGTCCAAATCTGTTATTTGATCGCCTTGGTTATAGTAGAGGTCTGTGGAGCTGAGCGAGTTTAGCGACCCTCTGCTTGACGTATTCAGAGATCCCCGGCTGGATGCCAGAGATCCCAAACTGCTCCCTGAAGACACAGACAACGTACTAGCTGAGAGGCTGTAAAGAAAGCACAAACACAGACACTGACGTTACTGAAGTCGACCAGCACAAAATGGAACAAGGAGAGGTAACAATGACTGGAGCTGCTGTGTAACTGCTTACAACTGAATGCTGCTCAGGGCATTATGGTTTTTAAGCAGCCATACTTGGCTTAGATCAGCGTGCCCAACCTGCACGCTATCACGACAATTTGTCCAGCTCGCGGCAAGTTGCGAAAGCCCCTTTCTCTCTGCAGAAGGCTGCAGGTTTGACAAGCTGATCCAGCAGTAACCACAACCTTCTCAGCTGTTATATTCGCTCAAAGACCTGCTCAACTCCCGTGTGGATGCTCATGGGGTCAATGTGGCAGGAAAGGGATTCCCAAGAAGGAGGTTATGGCAGCAAAGGAGTGCTGCCACCTCTAGAGCAATTTATGCAGCCTGCCCTCTGCCAAGCACCTGAGAAAGGTGGCAGCTAAAAGGAGGCAACTTACAGGAGAACTGCTTCACATATATAATACAACACACACTCTACATATACAGCAAATCCAGCTACATAAGCGTGGCAAAGGCCATAGGCCATAACACGCAGTCTTCTGTTAATAACAGAAAATAAGGAGCCTTGCCAGGCCAGAGAAACTGTGTGTCACTGCATTTGGCTCAGTAGGACTCTGCTGGGAAACAATGTCAGGAAAAATAATGCAAGGCAGCCCTTTCTAAACACTTTAAAGATGTTCACTGAACAGAAACAGAGACAGCTACCTTAAATATTTTGCCTCTGGGCTAAAACACAGCACAAAGAGACTCCCCAGTGTCCAAACAGGAGCACAAAATACTTTAAAAAAATATTGAAAATACTCTTTCCATAACTAATTGCCAACCAAAATGCAATTTCTGGGCTCTGGCCAAGATGTTTGAAACAGCTAAGCCAGTCTAGTTCCCAGAAATAGGATGGTATGGCTTATTGTGAGAGAACTTTTTCCTCCTAATGCCCCAGGTTGATTTCTAAGAGAATACATTAATTACTGCAGTGTCTGACTGGTGTATCCCACTGGGATATGCAAGAAAATTCAGGATTTGCTAAATAACTATAATGGGCACATAGTTTGGTAGCCCAGGGTGACAGTCCAGAAGTGAGAGAAACTCTTTCCTCAGACTAGTTAAAGATTCCCATGAGTGCAATGAGTGTGAGTTCACAGTTGCTGTAACCAATCACATTTTTGTTATCACTATGAATTTCGTAAACCCAAAGTCAGATTTTGAATCAATAACTGTCAGGGAAAAAAAAAGTCCTGCTGAGGATATATTTCTGCCTATAGAAAGTATAAGTTAGTGTTCAAGAATAAAACCAGAATCAACTATTCACATATTTACATGCATACATGTACTCATTTAAGTCTCTTCAATTATTACATAGAATAAAGGGTACAGTTCTAATAACTGATTTTCGACAGAACTCTGAGAAACCATTTGGTCTCCTCAATGACAGAATTTTGAAGATACAACCAATTACACAATTCCTGATTTGTTTACACTGAAGCAAAATAACATCTGTCTGCTTAATTGTGGAGGCTGTGCAACAAATCCATTCACTCCAGTTGGGAATGTTTACTGAAATTATAAAGGTATGCAAGGTCTGCATGGTGGCAAAATGCTTGAAGCTATTACATTTGCATTTTCTTACTTAAACAAATTTTGTTCAGCCTCCAGCTAAGACAAAAACCTAAGAATGAAGTTGAGGCATCCAGGTTCACTAGATTGTTGCTCTAAACAGGTTTAACATCATGCAGCATGGGCTCACCTCCTAAGTTGTGAATGCAAATAGGTAGTTAACTTTGTAGTTTCTTCAAGTTTCTGTACCAGCTCTTTTCTTCTCTCCTCCAATTTCAATCTGGAAAGAGAGTAAGCACAGGTAAGCATTGCAAAATAATCTGGAGGCTAAAATACTGTACAGATAAGACAGAAACAAAGTGAAGATCCTCTATGTTTTCATCTGGTTGCCAACTACTAAAATCCAAGAGACTGTGTTAGCTCTCAGTCCTATTGTAGAACTCTAACCACTCCAGCAGAGTGACTTAACCTGCAGAATACTAAGCACTGTAATGAACCTGCTGCGTGTGCAAGCAAGCAGAGTGTTGGTACATTCAGACTGTACCAAGGGGAATGTGCACCCAATAAAAGAGTAACAGAGGAACACTGGGAAAATAGCTGCAACTTCAGGAAAATAAGATCTGCAGTAACAGAGTTTTAAAAGCCATGCTGTAGGCTGGCTCCTCACTTCATACAGTTTCAGAAAAAATCCCCAAAGGAGCACTAATACCAATATTAGCCCTGATGATGCAAGAGCTTGAGGTAGCACTGCAGAAATTTACAAATAAAGCACTCCATTTGATTTCAGAGTCTTCATATAGAGACAGGAAATCAAAGTGCAAGGTTCTGAGCCAAGCCCACATCTCCAGGTGAGACCCCACATGCAGTACTGCATTCAGCTCTGGGGCCCTCAACACAAGAGGTACGTGGAACTGCTCAAGTGAGTCCACAGGAGGTCATGAAGGTGCTCAGAGGGCTGAAGCACCTCTGCTTTGGAGACAGGCTGAGAGAGCTGGGGTTGTTCACCCTGGAGAAGAGAAGGCTCTGGGGAGACCTTAGAGCAGCTTCCAGTACCTAAAGGGGTAGGCAAGAAATCTGAAAAGAGGGACTTTTCACGAGGGCATGTGGTGACAGGACAAGGGGGAATGGCTTGAAACTGAAAGAGAGGAGATTTAGATTAGATATTAAAAAGAAATTCTTTACTGTGAGAGTGGTGAGGCGCTGCAACAGGTTTCCCAGAGAGGCTGTGGATGTCCCATCCCTGGCAGTGTTCAAGGCCAAGAAGGATGGGGCTTGGAGCAACCTGGTCTAGTGGAAGGTGTCCGTGACATAGTGGTGGGAGTTAGAAGTAGATGATCTTTAAGGTCCCTTCCAACCCAAACCATTCTATGATTCATTCTATGATACAGGAGTCCTTGGAAAAGATTTCTACATCCCCAACAGCTTTGTCACCACTTCAGAGGCACACAGCATTGTGATGCTCAGTATCAAGGTTCACCTTTATAAAAAAGCAGGATTTATTGACCATTACCCAGCGCAGCTCTAATCCCACAAATGATGGAATCTCCCATTCCTTTTAGCTGGCTGCTAGCAGAAAGGATTCACTAAGTTTTACAGTGATTTTTTTCTTTTTATAATTCCCTTTTATCACTCCATTTACAACACCAAATAAATTGCTTTCCCTCAGTGGATTCAGCTAAAACTCTCCTGTAGTTGTGGATTAATACATTCTCCTCTAGCCCTTGCTCAGTCAACTGATACATGTCACAAGTTCTCAAGCAACTAATCTGAGAGACAACAAACTGTGTCCCCTCTTTAAAAAAAAAACAACCAAGTTGCTGTCCATTCTTAGAAACCTTCCTTTGGCCTTCCTGGCATCTCAAGGATGTATACATTAAAATTCAGATATAGAGAACACTTCAAAGAACAAAACCCAAAAATCAACCGTTGCTTTCTTATGCAAAGTGAATGAAATACTCGAGAGTTCCCAGAACTCACTCTCTTTGAGTGTCAGATACCAGTAAAAAGACATTAAGTCCTCAATTCAGCAAAGCATGAAAAGCACTTGCTTACACCCATGCTTATTCAGCCAGTGAATCTGGGTTATGCAAAGGTGAACAAGTTACCCCGAGGTCAGCCAGGGTGCGAACTTCCACTCCACTGCCCACGCTGTGTGTGCTCTTACACAGCAATAATGTGTTCATCTGCCAGTACCTGCTAGGACTGTTAAAAGCATACACGGTGTTTCATTCTTTGCTTGGGAAGGCGTACACAGGGGTTTCCAAACCAAGAATTATGCTATCAGACACTCTCTCCTACCATTTTACTATTTATCAGCGCCTTGTGTCTTCTTTTAAAGCCTAATCTATCCTGCTTTTCCCGAGCAAGAGTGCTCTTCAGTAGCTCTTTAGTGGCTTTTCAATACTGAAATATCATTTTTATCTTCAAGGAAGAGGCATGAAAATTGCTTTATGTGTTCAACTACTAATGGATAAAGGCAAGAAAGAAAACTAAAAGCTTAGGAACTTTTCTGAATGGAGCCCTCAAAACCCATAGTTTTTCCACTGAATTTGTACTATTAAACTAAAAGGTTTGATTTTTTAGTTTGGGGTTTCTTTATTTATTTGTTTTTTCTTTTCCTCCAAAGTAGAAGCAAAAGTTTATTTCCCTTTATTATCTTGAGCAGTGTGATAAAACGTATTTTATCCCATATAGTTCTGCTCCTGAAAAAGCTCCTTCCTGAATGTAGTTTGATCTACTAGTAATTAAAGAAGTAATATTAATACCTGTTGGTAGATTTCACAAAGGTGTTAGTCACACATCACAAACACAAGCTGGATGATGAAATCACTCCTGGAAGTTCCAAGACACACAGCGAATAATTTTGTATTTCACAACAAATCAAGATTCAAGGAATTACTTTTTTGTTTTGAATCTACATTAGTCAAAACTGGGGGATAACCCCCACCCCAGCAACCAAAGCCAACAAACCACCCTTCAAAACTTTCAAACAACAAACTTCCCTCCTTACAGCATAAGCAGGAACTTTAATATCCCCAAAACCATGTAAATACCTGAATAACCATCATGTTACCTGTTTTGACATGGGCCTCTCTCAATCTCTCCTCTTTGCACCCCTCCTATCTAAATTAACCTATTACACATTGTGGGAGCACGACATTTTTCTCCAGTTTTGATCTTAAATTGTAACATTGCCAAGAGGGACTCAGAATCTTAAGAAAATACATTAAAAAGGTGAACAGCACATACTTCATCTTTCAATGCAAACTTATGTGTACATGCTTACGACAGGCACCAGAGCAGGAGCCAGTTTTGCAGGAAATAGCGCAATCAAGTAGCTATATCACGCATCTTCTTAAATGCCTGTGATTACTTAGAAGATTTTGCCAAAGACTGAAGCAGTAACAGAATCCCCCTGACATGCGGGAACCCAGAGGCAAGCAAGTAGCAAGTTTTCCACAATCTTGTTAGTTACTTACTTTAAGGTTTCTTAAAGCAGTGAGAGTGTGCACTGTCTCTGATTTTCCAAAGCTGATATGTTATGATCTACATCCTCCTTCTCTAAATTGATTCTGTGTACATCTACAGTGGCAATTCCAGCATCCTGCTCCAAAATAACCCCAGGCAATAATCTAATGCTTTTGTTTTAAGTCAGAGCAAGTCTTCTGTTCTTTCCCCCCAAAGGAAAAAAAGAAAATAAAAAGAAACAAATCCCAACCTCAACCCAGACAACCTTCGTCACATCAAGCTCTGTCTGACACATTCCATAGCTTCTTACACTGTTGTTTCATTATCAAATTCCTTATCCACTGAAAACACTGGATATATTGAACACTGTAAACCTAAGTCATTCATGAAACCTCATGAGAGAAAACAGTAATGCAACAACAGTGCAGCACTTAGAAGATGGTGTGGTTCCTCCACTGACAATGGAGAGAAGAACCTTCCTCATCTCCAAGAAACAAAATGCTGATGGCTGACCTGATACAATTAAATGTATACTTTTTAAATGTATATTAAATGATACAATTTAAATGTATACAATTTAAATGTATATTAAATGATACAACTAAATGTATACTTTTCTCCAATTAACAGTTCAGGAAAAGTTTCAGCATCTGAGTCTTACAAAATGAAGATTTGCTTCATGTTCATAGCAGACACGCCAGAAACAATCCTCAAAACAGCATGGTGTAAAAGACTTGATGTGCTCTGAAGCCACCAAGGGAGACAGCTTTAATACCCTAAACAACTGCAGGTAGAAATCCACTGGAGATTCACTGGAACAGCAAGAAAGCAAACCAGAAGCCACCATAAATGCCACCTCAACTGGCAGTTTATGACATGAAATCTTACAGCAACCCCAGAAAACAACAACAACAACAACAACAACAACAACAAAAAAAATCCACATTTTCAGGAATAAAAATTCAAAGGAGAAAAATTTGAAGAAAATAAGAGTGAAAAAACGTAAGCTCTAGCAACTACTTGTGTCACTATACATGGGGGAAAAAAAGACTCCTGTTTCATCTCATCCTGACAATGAGAGACAATTTTACTTGCCCTTGGTACCTCCAGTTTGGCGTCAGACACACATGAGAAAATAGTCAGATGCAAGATTTTCTTTGGCACTAAACAAGCAAATTCAAACCACAAGACTAAGAAACCAACTACCTATTTACAGCACGAGTCAAGACTTAGCTCTTACTTACAATGGCATATTAGCAAAATCTTAGATTTGCATTACTTATTTGTGAATGTGATTTTATTATTGATCCCTTATTCTCCATTTATTAATGGAAGTCAGAAAGCAACAGTTCCACAGAAATTCAGATACTACTAACATGTCTCCTGCAAAAATATAGTTCAAGCGGACATAATCCCTCTAAAACATGCTTGGATTATATACTGCAGTTTGAACTATTAGGAAGTGTATAAATATGTCTAAAAATCACATCTAATATACACATTTGTACTTTGTAAACCAGAGATTTCCTCACAGCTCAGCTATAGTTTAGGACCCAGCATCTAATGCCACTAACAGGAATGTCACTGTTCAGTGAAACCGGAGCAACAGCAGGTGTTTCTTAGCAGAGGGAAGTATGAAAGGCTTACAGTGCTGATTGTATTACTTCAATAAAGCATACTACACTGATACACACAATGACATTTTGCATTTATTGCATTTTATGTGAGCTAGAGGTGCCCATAAATTTATTTCCACTTACAGCTGATGAAGAGTCTATTTGTGACAGTCACCTTTGATTTTCTCGAACTTTGAATCTGACTAAAACAATTTACTGTGGGAGTTGCTTCAGTTACCAGTTAGGTAGCAGCAAGTTAGTGAAGTTTTGCAGCAATTATCCTTCTCCTCTGAACTACTCCATTCCCCTCCTCTGGTTGCATTTTTGTATGTAATAAAACTCACAATGAAATGCTTCAGATGTTGCAACGATCAAGATAATCTTTGTAACCTGAGTTCAAACAGTTTACAGCTATTATCAGAAACAAGTGAATGATGTATTGCCCTCCTGCTGGTATGTTGACATTCCTCAGTTATTTAACATCTGTCACAGGCATTTTCATGCTGGTAACAAACTCAGAGGAACTGATATTGCAGAGCACATACAGGGTGTTCACATTCTCTCACAGTACAGAAGACTTCTTTGTGTTTCTGCCCAGTGGGCTAATAACAAATTTAATTAAGATCTACATAGAACAGCTACTGAAGGCAAACAGCCCATCAAGGCATAGTTCAGGGTCTGCAATGAGTACAAAGGTTAGACTACAGAAGGCAGCATTTAATGTTAGAAAAAAAATCAACCCCTTACCTTTCAGCAAGTGCTTGACTGGGTGTACTTTTTACAGAGAGCAGCTCTTCTTCAAGCCTTTTCCTTTCTGCTTCTAGCTGCTCTAGCTCATCTTGAGTACGTTTGCATGGTGTAATAAACTGGAGTTCCTTTAAAAGCTCTTCTTTTTCATTGATTAACATCAGTTTTTCCTTTTCCACATCCAGTGCCCCAGGCCAAGCTTCACTATCTAGCTTAGAGAGTTCAATCTTCAAGTTAGCCATGCTAAAATGAAACAGAGCAGATTTGTCTGAGCACAGCACAGCACACAAGTCCCTGGAACAAGAGAAGTCATACGGTGTTTTGAAAGCTGGCAGAATATGACAACATTTTCTGCTCAAAGCCATACATTTAGTTTTGCTTCAAAGAATGCAGGCTACCCCAGAAAAACAAGGCACCTATCCAGGCCAAGAGCAATATGCATACGCATTAAAAATGAGCTGCTCTTGCTTTCCAATGCCAAGTTTGAGTAGAAGTCACAACGTAAATAAAAGCTCTCTTGAAAGAGATCCGCCTGGTAACATGGTAGTGGCACTTTGCTTTAGTTACTGAGGAATATGATGGAATTCTCCTCTGCTGTTGGAGGCTGCCTTGCTCCTCACAAACAGAAACTACCATGGTGAAAGAATGTGCACCATAACAAGATACTCACTTCAGCAGCATGCATGAATGCAAAATTTAACAGGCAAAAGCATTGCTCTTCTATGTGATTAAAATAAAAGGTAATTGGACAGCAGCTACCTAAAGAGAAAGGAAATTATTTACTCAAAATTTAGAGTTTGTGCAACTTCTGTTCCTATTGCAGATGTCAAATCAGGGTTAAGACACCCAAGACTTGGTTAGCCATACATGTTCTGTGAACACACGCTTATAAAGGAATCAGAAACCTCCCTACAGTATTATTGTACTATAGCTCAGTCCTGACCAAGACAGGTTATTTCCAATGTTCAGCCTCCAGAATCATTCTGTCTATGGGCTCAGCAGCATAGCTTAAGAAGTGCAGGTCTTGCAATAAAGACTCACTGTCCCCTAGGAAAGCCTAAAAATTCCCATTATATGTGCCACATTATCTAATAGGACTAATAACTGTCAGTCACTTCCAGCCTTAACCACACCTGAACCAGCTGCATAGCTGAAGATATGGAAGCTCTGAACTATGTAACAGCTCCTAGCCTTCTGCACCTCTTTCCTGTAGGCTGGAAAAAGGCAGAGGAAGGAGAAGTTAAAGCAGAAAGATATTCCCATACAATCTAGGGTAAGAGGAACTGATCTGTTACTTTTATCTGTAACTGCCATAGTTACCCTACATCAGCTCAACAACTGATACAAGTCTGTGCAACTTCAATATTAGCAGGCACTACTTAAGGTAATGACCCATTTCACAAACACACACTGAGATAATTTGGTATGTATAATCTTTCTGCAGTTCTGACAGATCTCTGGGAAAACGTTTTTCTTCTTTCCAGTTTGTTTTCTGTGATTAAGAAAACTAACAATATCATGCTTATTTTGCCTCTCCAGTTTTAATTTTACAGTACATTAAGGCATTTATTTATGGGCAAAGCTAAGAATAGTTAATGATGAATCTAACTATCCCATTGCATATACTAGAAGCTGAACAACTCATTTTCCAACCAAACCCCTGCAAGAACAAGTTTTACTCAAGGTATTTTCATACAAAAAACAATGTAAAATAAACAGAAATACTAGCAGTGCTACCATAACCAAACGGTGGGATGAAATGAAATTAAGCATTTCAACATATTTTGCAGCTCTAACATGTATCACATATATTCCACAAACCCTTAGAGGAGCAGTAGTCAGAGGGAAAACAACAGAGTAATTTCAGATGGATAGTGAAATGTTAAGAGACTTTCATCTCCAGGTCACTGGTCCTAGCTAATCTTGTGAAAGTACTTGCTACTGACAGCTGTTAGGTGGCCTGTGGGATGCAATGGTAGTACCCAAATAGTTCCTTTGCTCCTGTGCTATAGACAACTCTCTGCTACCATAACGTACTCTTTTTCAGCTGCCTCACAGGCAAAAGACTGGATGGACAAGAAAGCTGAACTGGTCTCACTCTTAAGGAAGTCCTTGCATTACAGGTCAACAAGGAATATTACCCAAATATTCATCACATCAAGATAGGACTGTAAGCACACTGTATTGCATCCTTTTGAATAACAGTTGCAAATGAACAAGTATAGTTAACATCAACATTTCCCCTCTTCAAGACATTCTGCTGGCTAAGCAACACAACATATGCAACATATGAAATTATCTTCTCATTTTCAAGTACAGAAGCTCACTTACATGATCCTCTCAGTTATTTTAACACAAAACAACTAAGCATTTTCATATTTAATATTTCAGAAAAGAATTACAGTGATGATTACAATGGCCATAGTACTTCAGGGGGATCTAATTACATACTGAACTTTATGTGCAAATTGGTATGTAACTTCATTAGTTCAGGATATGTACACTTTACTAAGTTCACCCAGTAGTCACTGATAAAACCAGTATGTGCAAACACCTTAAAGACTTTAACAGTGTCTTCAAGACATACAATTCTCTTATTTAAAGCTGAAAAGAAAAT
>JBCJKH010021484.1:0-16251 GCA_039877255.1 Loriculus beryllinus | reverse complement strand
ATGAGATCAAGCCCAACACAAGAAAGAGAAATCATTTACATATCTTTCTTTTGCCATCATTGGTAATGCGCTAGCCATGGCCCCTGAAAAGTACTGAATGGCAATATCTAAATGTGAACATCCATCCTACAAGAGAGCAGTGCAGGCTGGGCTGTGGCACCAAGTGGCTCTGAGTGCACTGGGGATTGCCCACATATATGATAGAAATGGCTGGAAACAGAATGGAGCTGCTTTGAGTGAGAACTATGTTGTTTGAGCTTGTCACCCCAAGTATAAGGAAGACTCTATGAATGTTTGTCTTAGGAGATAGATACACAGCTAAAAGCAGAGCAATGCATGTGCAGGTTGGACTTGGTTTTCCCTTTTAGTCCTCCTTTTGGTCCTAGAAATTGGAGTGAAGCGGAACTGGCTTGTGGGAATGAAATAACCGAAATCTCTTATCATTTGTAAGAAAATAAACTAAGTGGATATAGCCCTTTGGTTACTCCCATGGTCTTGTTTTCTCTCCTGACAGGGGAAAGTGAGAGCCCATAACTGTTCTTGGACTGTGCCCTCTAGATGGCAAATACTTTGATTTAGTGCTATACTGCAGTGTTGGTGGGTCTGAGAATTTATACATTGACAGTAAGGGTCTTTCAGAAAACTGAGTTTAAATATATTATTCCAAGATTTTTAAATGTTTCAGAGGTCATGATTATCAAGCTTTCCTCCATAAACCTGGCAGCAGAATGCATTTATAGGAAAGTGGATCTCTTCTTTAAGAAAAAAGGTTAAGTATTCCGAGAATCTGCATAAAAATGTTGTTGTCCATCCTTGTGACTTTTATGAGTTTTCTCTTTACCTTTCAAAGGAAACCACACATACTCCTCATCTATCAGACCAACTCTGCTCTAGTTAAAGTTGACTCTGCTCTTAGATGCGTTTCCTTGTTCTTGGTTCCCCAGAGCAACATGAAGGCTGTGGGAACTTAAGGGACTGCACTGAGGATCAGAGGTTTGGCTTAAGCCTGTGGTCTCTTTCAGACTTCCCGGGCACTTTGGTGAAGTCTTTTAAACACTTAGGGCTGGTCTCAGTGGGGGACAATGAGGATGCACTAATGGTGCCCTGAGCAAAGCTTCATTAATGGGCAATGAGGTTTTTGCATACTGTGGTAGCAGAAGGTGCTTTTGTACCTCAGCTGCTTGTACCTTGGTCTGAGATTCCTATTCCTGACTCCTGGTAAACCAGGTAGTGCTAAGCTCTGCCTTTGTATCTGAAAACATTCCTGGCATGGGGGTGTTTTCCTCTTGATGAAAGACAGATGGAAATACAGCTTGAGTACAAAAGAGAGAGACTGGCCTCATGAGAGCATCGGCTGTGAGCAAAGGTAGGAGGGAAGGAAGAGATGTGAGTGTGCAGCGCTACTGATACTCATTCCAAGTCATTGCATTTACATTTTTTGGGTTTTCTTGCTGAATTATAGATCAAAGACAGGCCTGAATGTGCACGTCAGGAGAAAGCACTCAGCTAACTTCTACTTAATTGTGTCACAGCCCATTATTGCATTAAGACATAATTGTCAATTTCATTAGAGTTAATTGTTGCAATTTTAATGTCACTATCAAAGTGAAGCATTCTAGCTGTAAGAAGCAGCACATTATTTTCTATTGTGTAATGGCCCACATGTTACTACATGCCCAGGATCAAGACTTGGCTGTCTTTATGAGAGAGAGATTTGATTTTAACAACAAATGATTGGGTTTGGTGCAGCAATTACTGGGTGACACTCTGTGTCTCTTTGGGCAGCAGACCAGAATGTGTCTCCAGGGCTAACATGTCTGACTGTGGTAAAGCTTAGACACCTGTGGTTGTTTTTTACTGCACTTTCTATGGGGAGCTGTTTAGCTGCACTACTGTGGTATTAAACAGTGAGGCAAACAGCTCCCAAGTCTTTTCATGGGTTAGGAATTGCCTTGGATTTGTGTTCTCAGAGGATGTGGTGGGGCTGCTTTGCTTTTGGATGGTATCTCATGTGAGCAGGAGGTAGACTGTCCAAAGTAAGTGTCTTGCACCAAAAGCTGTCACTGGCTTATTGTGTGGAATACCATCGTGGCAGTGGTTTGCTTCTTAGGATCAGCATGGGCTTTTCAATGGTTAACAAAAAACAACAAACCATGGTAGAAATGAATGCATGTGTAATTTAGGTCAGTTTGCTTTATTATATACTCTCATAATTATTTTCAGCATTATTGACTCCCCACAGAAGAAAGAATAACCTAGATGCTATCTTTGTTAAACTATATTGCATTACTACTTCAGATTCTTTACTGGGAGGGGAGAAGATGCTAAATGTGATTTATGAGGTACTTAAAGATGTACAGCAAAGCTGCTCTTAGGAAAAGCTGTGATAAGACAGTCACTTAAAGCTAGAATTAACTGTTTTATCCCAGTAAAGGCCAGTGCTCGCTCTTGTAACGGCTTTAGAAAGGGCAAATAGGGCAATAGAAAGCAACTGGAAAACCCTTTCCATACCTGACAGATTTCGCAGATGTTACTTGGAAGATGTAACTTGCTTTGTGACTCATTTGTTATTACTTTTTTCTCCTCCTTGCTGATTGCTTTGGGCACTTGCTGCTCAGGTGTTTGCACTTCAGTGAGGCCCCGTAAGGATGCCGGTGGGCAGAGTTTATGCGAGAGGGAGGGGACTATGCCGTGTGCACTCCGTAATGAAGGATCTCGTAGGCTTTAACGGGCACGAGCCGGTGAGTTCTCCTGCAGTGCAATTTGTTTCTCCAGCGGCTTCAGGGTTTGGGGCCGTCGATGGCACCGGACGAGGTACGGGCCTACCCTGGTGCCGCCCGCCGTTAGCCGGCAAAGGCGCGCCGCGTTGCCAAGGGAACGGGATCCGCGACGCCCCCTCGCGGCGCTGCTGGGGCTGTCGGTGCGGTGCCGGTGCGGCTGCCGGTGGCGCGGTGGCGGGGCCGCGTTCGGAGCGCGGCGGCACCGGGAGTCGCTCCCCGTGCTCAGCCGCCGCCGCCGGCGGCCCCGTACCGCGGCCAACAGAGCTCGGAGAGCAGAGGGTTGGCTCGTAAGACGCGCCCAGTTCAAACTGTTTCAGGATAATCCTCCGCTTGCTCTGCCAGCCGCGCTGGTGCCCACAGAGGCGCAGCTTCCTTCGGCCTTGGGTAGCAGGTCTGTGCTGTAAAAGCCACGCGTTGGCCAACGACGGAGGCTTAGGGAGGGGTGTGAGAGCGAGGCAGCAGTCCTTAACCTGAGCTTGTGCTCTGCAGTTCTGAAGTGTTGGGTTACCTGGGTTGTCAGTGAGTGATTGTTCTGCTTTATTACTTTTTGTTTATTATGTATTTATTTATTAGCAGTGGATAACTAGGTATACAGCCTTGTTATGCTAGGCAGTCTTCTCCTGAAATAACTAATCTAAAGCACTAAAAGTAGGGAAACAAATGGGATATTGCAACCAAAAGCAGCTGCTCTGGGGTGGGACACCACTGGCTAGCTAGCAAGCCTTGCAGATCCTTCCTGCAGGCCTGGATACTTCTTGAATTGCTTTTTTCAAGTGAAACCAAGCACCAGACCAAGGGGGCTTTTATGTCTTTCCTTTGTCGAAAGGCTGAATAAAACAGCACAGTTTTGCAGAGGTGAGGAGGTGGCCTTTCAGAGGGAGTAGCCAGCTGAGTTCCTTATAAGGACAGCCACAGAAATGATCAGAGGGATGGAGCACCTCTCCTGGAAGGAAAGGCTGAGAGAGTTGAGGTTGTTCAGCCTGGAGAAGACTCCAGGAAAACCTTGTTGCAGCCTTTAAGTTCTTTTTAGCATAGCCTCTTGTGATAGGATGAGGGGTGATGGTTTTAAACTAAAAGAGGGGAGATACAGGCTGGATGTGAGAAAGAAATTCTTTACAGTGAAGGCAGCAAAATACTGGAACAGGTTGCTCAGAAAAGGTGGTGGATACCTCATCCCTGGAGACATTCAACGCCAGGCTGGATGGTTCTGGGAAACCTGATGTGGTCTAAGGTGTCCCCGCTCACTGCAGGAGATTGGACTAGATGACATTTGAAGGTCCTTCCAACCCAAACGAATCTATGATTCTATGTTTGTGTGCAGCCCCAAGCTTCAGCAAAGCAGAGCAGAGAGAGGTGGTGACTTGAACTCCAGCAAATTATCTCAGAGAGTCAGTGCTAGTTACAGGGAGGCAAAGTTGCCTTCTGTTGAGAAGCAGAGAAGTTTGTAAGTGCCTTCCAGATCAGGAAGCAGCAGTGGAGTAAAAAAATCACCTCTGTAATTGGCAGCAATTGTCATCATCCCAATCAGCTCTGACCTAACTGGCCGTACATTTGGCAGAGCCTTATTTACATTCTGCAATTTCCTTCAGTCAGGGTGTCACTCACTGTCGAGACTGCTCTGCCGGCAGCTATGTGATGCCTGGGGATGCCAGAGCAAGAAGGAAAATGACATTTTCAGAAAGATGTCATTTCTTTTTCAACACTGCAAACATCCACCCATCTGTCACAAATGCTTGTCTTCTCTCTCGGCACTCCAGCATCTCTGTATCAGTCATACGAGGAGTACAGCTCAGCACAAAGGAATTTATCAAGTTAATGGTATCAATCATACGCCAGTTTGCATTACTTATGAGTGCCAGAGACATCTTCTTTTCACCCGTTACTATCAGGTTTGGGCTTTTATTTTAAACTTATCTTGGAGAAAAGAGCTGGAGAAAATACAAGTGGCGAGATATAGTGAAGTGACTCTGGAAGACCAAGCTACCTTGCTGTCAGATCGCAGAATCAAAGGTGGAATGCTTAGAGCCACATATAGCTATTTGCTCCCCAGATCATTCCACAGACTGGTACCTTTTGTCTGTATTGGAAGATGCTGATCCCTCACAGAAGAAGACACCGTGTGGTTTGCCCAATGGGCTGTAACACTAATAGCAAACCAAAATTCTTCATACTGCTGATTCTGGAAATCATGCTGATGCTAGTAAAACACTAGTTGCAGTGCTGCTTAACATCTTGACGTCTGACCTATGTTTTTCAGTATCACCCTGTGCCATTTAGAAACAGTGCTTTGAAAAACATTCAGTTAACCATTGGCGAAACATGCTCTGTGACTGTAATGAAGTGTCCATTGTATGGTAATTAATAGACCGTGCTGCAGAGTACCTGCTGTGTGAAAATACAGTGTCAGGTGTGCCCACGTTACCAGGAATACTTTCAGTTCAGATTGACTTGAAATTCTGGTTCATTAAGCTGTCAGCAATTCACAACTATAAGGGGAAAACATTGATTAGTAGCCCCAGAAACTGCAGGTGTGTTTACAAGTAAGGCTGATTTGACTTCATGAACAGGAGCTGGCTGTAGATTTTAGGTTTGGTTTTAAACGTTTGTTTACTCATTACTAGCATATTGATCTTTTATAAAACTCAAAGAAGGCCGAGTCACACTATAGCATCAAACCATGTTAGAAAATGAACGTTAGAGCATCCTTGAATACATGGGAGTCTCAAACAGAGCACATTCCAGAGAAAAGCCAATCTAATTTGTAGAATATTGCACATTTTGTGTATAAACTGGTAGTTGCAAAGTTACCTGGAGCAATTCCATTGTTATGCTATTTAAGAATAACTAAAGATATAAAGGATACAAGGTGCACATACTCTTACTGTAAAGACGATCAGACAATTTGCTGTTTTGTCTGTGAATTATTTAATTTGCTCAGATGTTTCTAGGAATGTCTTCCACTCAGCTTCTTGCCACCTTCAGAAACATCTTTCTTTCTGAAGAAGATTTTATTTTATTTATTGAGCATTTATATATCTGTCTTGGGTATCTGTGTGTCACTGCTGAGTTAGAAATCAGCTGTAATAATTAATAATTGTAATGTAATAATTAACTGTCCTAGTGTATCACTCAGTCACCTTGAATGCCAGCTTCTAGAAGTGAGATAGCATTTGTCATTCTGAGAGCGCTGATATTTTTCTGGTGAGATAAGATGAAAACTTGGATTAGTAAAGCACACACATGGCTTATCAGGCAGTTCAGTGGATGCATTTCAGATTTGAAGGACTATGAAAGATGGGACAGCATCAGGAACTTTATTGCTTAAGCCTTTGCAAACTTGAAATTTTTTGAAGCATCTGTATGTATCTGTTAAAAGGCAGCTGGACTTTATCACTCCCTGGGAAGAGGTAATATCGAAACATTACCCATCAATGGAGAAGCAATTGGCACAGGGAA
Organism: Loriculus beryllinus; assembly: GCA_039877255.1. Classification (NCBI taxonomy): domain Eukaryota; kingdom Metazoa; phylum Chordata; class Aves; order Psittaciformes; family Psittacidae; genus Loriculus; species Loriculus beryllinus. Next base: position 10,015 of record JBCJKH010021484.1, on the reverse strand, counting down.
CACTATTCCAGTCACTGGTGGTAAAAATGCTTCAAATGTAATAATTCTAAGTGAAGCTACTTATTTATTTGACTACAGAAGAGGGAGGGTCCTGCTGTAGCCTGCTGGCCAGAAGGTGTGCTTGTGAGAAGGACTGCAAAACATGAAAAGTATATTCAGCAAATGCGGAATGAGAAAGTCAACCTGCATGTGTTGCTCCATGTCCCAGTGACTGTCAGGGATGGTATGTGCTTACTAAGCAAGCCTATAAAGTGGCTCCAGAGGCCCTAGGAAATTATTTCTTAGCCATCATCTTTTTGCCTCCTCCTCACATGGAGAGACACAGTTTCTGCTACTACAGCCATGATAGAGAAGGTTCCCTTCCACAGAGCAAGGAAGAGGCAATGATACCCTGAGGGTATGTCCATGTGATGCACTATTGTGACTCTCATGGAGTGCCAAAAGAACTAACTTAGGTATGAACATAAAAGATAGTAGTATTCATGATCTTGCTGCCTGGACTCATTTGTCCTGATGAGCAACAGAGTGTTTAAGTCTGGAGGCCCCCATGGTACAGTACTGATAATCTTTTGTCAGCTTGTGTGCCTACGTACCCTGAGATCATACTTGCCTGTGATTTGTGACTGAGGAAGTTTTGCAGTTGAATCAAGATAAAATAGAAATGGGTCTAAATTTGTTTTGTTCCCAGTTTGTTGACATAAAAACTTTGAAATGTGGAAGTCTTCTTGCCTTCCTCCATAATCCTTATCACAACTGCCAAGGAATTCTGTAATTCTCGTTCCTTTCTGTTGGGCAGCACCATCAGCCATCACCACTGCCATCTCTCTCATATGACTCTTAGGAGACAAAAGGCTTACTTCTGTTTTTTCAGCCTGACATTTCAGTGACACGTGTATGACTATTTCTGATTGATTCTAATGGGAAAGGTTCTCCAGCTATTGCAAAGCTATAAACTTTGCTTCTCCTTCAGGACTCTGCCTTTCTTCTAGTTACCCATTGGGCCTCTACACTGGAAAAGCGATAAAAAAGAGATTCAGTCCTGTTCCTCTGAGAAGAAGAGGGCATTTCCCCCGTGCCCCACAGATAGAAAGGAGATGCATAAGTAGAAGACAGAGATATTTCTTGCTCCTGTAGAAAAAATTCTGCTAGCTGACAAAATAATTGTGTTTATCTCTGAAAACATCTTTGAGCCAGACCATCAGGGGACACAAAGACCATCCAGAAAATTCAGACTGGATTGCCTAGAGGTATATTATTGGGATGATGATCCAGCTGGACTGAAGGGATGGGCAGGCTGGACTGAGGCTAACCAATATGTGGGATCAGCAGGAGTGCTCTGTGGTTCATGCTGTGCTACCTCCAAATGTGTGGACAGCTCACAGTGTGATGATGGTTGAACTATTTCTACCCATAAGCTCAGTCTCTTCTTAGTCATAACTGCAGATTTAAAGCTCATGCTGAATTATCAGACTGTGCTGTGGCCAGAGAACAGTTATCAGCTGTTTGTAATTCGAAGCCTGTCTGTGCTTTAAGCTGTCTTCTTGAAGGGGAAAAAAACCCTCTTCACCTCAAGCCCACTGATCTTCAGTATTGTAACCGGCGTAGCTGAGTTATGGACAGAATGTGAATATACCATACTCAGAATTTGCTTCTTCCTTTGTAGTAATAGGTCTGTTAGCAAACTGTCAATCAAATACTATTTGTTTCAAAGACAAGTGTCATGACAACTTTTCAGCAATGGACACTCCATTATCTATCACCTGAGTATGAGATTTAAACAATGCAATATCCTTCAGACATCCTGAATCCTTCTGTATGTCTAGTCTGGTTTTAGCTGCTTTGAAAATGTTTTACTTTTGACTAGATCATCATCAAAAATGTCCAGTTATCTCTGCTAGCAAACCATACTTAGTTTTAACTTGGAGAATAGGATGCAGCACTCTTACTACCTAAGAATATGTTTAAAGATAGAGCAAATGCTGTATGTCAGGTTATTGAGTGCACCTTTTAATGAGCTGTCTGAGTGCGAAACAGAGAGATTGACTGTGGGGGTTGAGGTTAGGTACGTAAGTACCTGTCAGGTGGAAAGCTGATCCTTTGAGGGTTGAGGTGTTAGTTGTCTAGAACTGTTAGAGGGGTCTGGAGTGGAAATATGTGGAAAATACTGGTTGTTATGAAAACCAACAGCAAAGGAGGGAGAAGGCTGGTGCACGGAAAAGACATGGTGAAAGGATTTAATGCTGGCTGGTTTCCCATGCCCTCATCTCTAAGCCCACACTCCAGGCAGGAGCAGATGAGTAGCAGGGCAGTGGGGAGGGTAACTGGACCATCTGGTCTTTCATGGTCATTTATCCACTTTATTTTTGGCACTAGACTAGTGGTAGTGCCTTTCCTACCCTGTATTAGGCTAGACGAAGATGGGCTACCATGGCTACCACAGTGGCAAAGTTCAGGAATTTGGCTTTGAGCATTTTTATAGCATCTCAGAAAGGAGCTGGTGCTGTGCTGTGTGCTGAGAGAGGGCATGTGTTAGCATGCAGGATCTTTGCAACTGAGTGTGCAAGGGCCACCCTGAAATGTTTCACTGGCAAATTTTTAGACCTCAAGCCAGGGCCAAAGGACAGTCTACAGTAGAATGGTCTGGGTAATACAATGGTGGGTCTTGGCTTCTTGGGAAGGCAAGTGAGAAGAAAATCTCTCATCATCCTGCACAGTAGCCAAATGGACCAAGTCATATCGGTATTCTGAAACCATGATATAGGAGGAAATGGCCCTTTATTCATTACCTGGACACAATTAGAGCATAGCTATAGATAAACAGTTGTTACAAATAAATGTGAATCCTGATGGCTGGTCCCATTTAATAAAATAAGCTTGCACTTCTAGGATTTAAATGCTTCTGAAGGCTGGTCATACAGACTTTCCCTGATTTCCTCTTCCAGTTGGTCTGGAAGTAAAATGTGAATCACCTTTCAAACAAACTGTGTTTTAGTAACCTCACCTTTATCCAAAAGCACTTAAAAAATGTTTTTGAATAGAAATAATTTTTAATTTGGATTTTGGAGGAAGGATGTTCTTTTGAGAACATCAATTTACTCCTGCTTAAGTAACTTGTTGCCTACTCCAAATGCTTGCAACTTGATTAAATAATGACATCTCTTAGAATCTACTGAAGGAACAATTTATAAGTCCTAATCTGCTTTTCTAATTTAACAATCAACAGTCTATGGGTATGGGTTAAAAGAAATTAATCTGAAGCTTCAAAAGCGGATGGAGCCAGTGAAGGCACGTGAGCCAGGGAGGCTGTCATATACAGAAGTATCCGCTATCAGTAAGAGAGGAGCGTGTGAAAAGGGATTCCATCAGGCTAGGAAAAGGAAAGATGTATCATGGGAATTAAGAGCTTTATATTTTGATTCAGAAAGCAACATGTCAGAAGAAAGAAATCAGCTCTCTGCAGTAATCTGGAACTGGAAGAACTGTGCCAGCGAGATAAAGCAAGTTGTGATGCTTAAGTTGAGTGTGGTTATTAAGAAGTATCAGTAAAGAAGATGATTTGGCTAATGTCAGTTCGAATGTGGTGATTAAAATTAATGTGAAGAATAATATGACCAGGAAAGAGAAAGGAGGAGAATGAGATTAAATTTATGGAGACCTATTTCTATTGAAGATGAGATCATGTTGCTGAATTTGTTACCCATTTTGCACAAACTGCAAAATTAATTATTCTCTTATAATGATTTATTTTTGTTGCCTGTGCCTTGAAAAGACTTTAAACTTCAGAAAATACAGATAAAAATATTTATTCAATCTTGCCTGGATTCAAAAGTTCTGTTCCCATTCAGTTTCTGTGCATCTCTCTGTTGTTTTTGTCTTTTCAAGCATATTAAAAACTTTCCTATAAATACATTTCATTGGTTCTGATGACAGCTCCTAGTGTTTTGTCAAACATGATCTTAACTAGGTAATCCCAAAGCGAGCGTAAATATAAATACACCAGGTGGGAATGTTTTTATTCAAAGAAATGAGGTAAATGCATTAGCTTCCTATGAAATACCATACTGCAGGTTCTTCTAAATTTTCTGCTGGAAATGTGTCTCCTGCTGCCTGTATTTTTGTTTTACCTAATTATTTGATATTTAGCATAGCAAGTAGTTTTGCAGGTGCCAAGGGGATGGTGCCAAGAAGGCAAACTTGGGTGGCCCAGGGGTATGAATGTGTGACTGCTTGCACTGAGCTTTGGCACCTAGCCCCCACCTTTGCCCTGTTCCCACCATGTGCCACAGGAAAGGCTGCTGCCATGTTCCCTGGCCAGCCCGGTCTAGCGTAGCAAGTGTGCAGGGCAGTAAGGAAGCCTCTGAGGTCTAGCTGTGCCCTGGGTGTTTTGGACCACGTTCTTTGCCCTCACCCATCAGACTCAGTGGCCAGAGGTGGCAGAGAAGGCAAAGTTGTCCTCTGATAGAGTAAGGCTGATTCCACAGCATCTGAGGTTGCACACGGCAACACAGCCATCAGAGCTTTCAGTGTACTGCATAGGTGTTTTCTCATTTCTTGCTGTACATGTAATGTACGATGTATAGTTCTGTCCATGCCAGTTAACTAGTTGAAAATTAACTTGTTTTACCTAAGACAGTGGCAAATTCTATGTCTGTACACTCTACAGAGCTTAGCCCCAAGACAATCTACTACACATATGGATAGAAAACAGCTGTAGATGCTAGTCTAGGCAGAGATGGTAGGGTGAAGGATAGAACAATGCACAGATGATGAAAATCAAAACATGTTTAAACACCATAGCTTAAGTTTGAACAATGTGGTCAATTTGAGTAGGGTTTTGTTACGAGTTCTGTTAGTCCATTCTAACAATGAAGAAAATTCAGAGATTTAGAAATGCAATATAGTTAAAAGCAGAATTATTAGCTCAATTTTTGTATGGCAGGTTGCAAACTGTGTCGGCTACCTGCACTGAAATATTGGGATGGAAAATCTTTATCTGGGACATTCTAATACAGGGCATTTAAGAAAACCAAGTTGTGTAGTTTTTATGGTTTTTGTCATATAAGACTAACATAAAGTGGTGCTGCACTGTAGATCTATAAAATATCAAGCAACATCTGATAATGTAGCCTCTAGGTGTTTGGAAGGTAGAACAACAACAGGAATTTAGAGTAGAAGTTATTCTTTCTTGTTTTACTTTTTCCTATAGATTACATAAAAAGAAATGTGAATACATACTAATTGGTTATTCTTAGCTCTTATTTTTGAGTCTCATTATTGCATGTAATTGTTTGAACAGACAAACTATAATTCTCCTGCTGAAAACTGTAACTACAGAGAATTATAGCACTTAGTTTATCTTAAAGAATATCCAAAATTACAGAGCAGTATCAACTGAACTATAGCCAAAGGATGTAGACACTTACTTTCATTATTGTAAATTGGGAAAAATAGCATATTGGAAAAAAATTATGGAGAAATGTTTAAAAGAAAGTATGTGAGGAAAAGCCCAGAAGGTTTCTGATGAGGCAGAAATCAGAAACAGTCATCGTTATAAATCTGTAACAGCCAGTAGCAATATGTAGGAATGAAAGCAAACATCACTTTTGAACGCCCATGTCTGGTTTTTCAAGACGTCTCATGTTGTTCTGTTTCTTTTAGTATGATATTTCCAAAATCATCTAAGCTTTTGGAGTTAAAAGCCATACTTTGGATTATATCCAGGGTTTTTGAAATATTGTATGTTTATGAATAAATTCAGTGGCCAATGGCACCTACTGTTCGATTGTCTAGATGAGGCTCTTGCCACTTTAAACTGAAAGAGCATGAGAACAGCTTGGCAAAGTGATTCCTGATTTATGTATGCATGTCAGAATTTCACAAGTACTAAAATATAGCATTTGCAAATGATGCTTGAGCTGAAAGATGTCAATTTATCTACCATTGCTTTATTGGCTCTTGAATCACACTTCTAGATATATTTCATAAATGTGAAATAGTCTTATCAGTCTGGTGCTTTTTTATTTGCAGGCATCAGCATATGGAAACTAATACGGCTGTTTTCCTCACTATAGTATTTTATTGTGTGCACAAACACTGTCTGAAATACTGTACATCTGAATTTTGCAGTTGTCATTGGCAAAGGATGAACACCACAGCTCATTTTTGTGCCTAAATCTCTGCCCTTAATTAGCAGCCTTTCTGTTCACAGTCACGACTACAAAGGCCACACTACAGCCAGCTGTGCAGGTACCTTGTCACAGATGACTCAGAGATGTAGGGTGAGGTTTTGTTGCTTGCTTCCTTGCTATAGAACCTCTGAATATCCTGAATGGAGGTGTTTTTGCTGAAGAAAGCAGAGCCCAGTGCAGCAGTTGTGCAGCATGGAGGTCAGCACAAAATGCAAGGGAGTTCCTGTTTGCTGCTTTTTCCAGAAGAAGCCTCAAGATTTGAAGTACTGTTTAGATTTCATTCAGATACCAGAAATGCTTTCGTCTATTTGGCATTCAGCCTGGTGTTTTTTTTCTGCTGTGCCACCTGATGGTGCTTCATCAGGCGAAGGGCTGAGCTGGAAGGATGTGCAATTAAAGCATGCCCCTGAAGTACTTATTCACTGGGCTTGAACCAAGACAGAGATTTAAAAAGAGACGTCACCGAGGAGCTGGAGTGTTTCAAGAGCTGGTATGCCTTTCCATCTGAGGGAAAGGGCAGGATCATGGTTGCCAAAATAGCCTGAATTTCAAATTCCAGAGCTCAGTTGAATGGATCACATTTTTAAAAACTTTAAAAAATGTGTGATAGAACAAACTCTTCTGGGTGTTCCTTATTTAGAGCTAATTAGGCTACCTTGACCTGCAAGGAAATTAGAGAAAGTGTGGCTGGGAACAGAGAAAGTATTTTTATTTCAGCTTCTGTCTGGAGGGACAATTTTTGCATGGCACCCTTCTGTAATGCTGGTCTTGTTGCATATATTATTTTTATCATGTTTGTATCATTTTGATTTACTTATTAGATTACTATAGCTCTAGAAGGCAATCAGGCCACTTGATTATTCACTTCTTATAGCTGCAGTACAGTTCGGGTGGAGGAATCAAAGCCCAGAAGCAATTCTTAGATTTTGTGGTGCAATACACTTTTTCCTTTGTTCCCATTCCTCTTTGCATTCTGACAGTGATAAATGTGGACTACAGAAATTAATGAATCTGGATATATTTGAGCACCTCTAAACCACTCACCTGAATTGCTTACTGTGGTGAAAAAAGAGCTTAAACTAGGCAGGTTTTAAAACTGGAATTTCGGTACAGGCCATCGGAAAACACTGGAGTACATGCAAAGGAGAAATGTCTGCTGATGTATTTGTGAATAACAAATTCAATCATTAATACACAACTAACCATGTTGAAGACTTTGTAAATGTACATTGTGCTGACTCGCTCCCCAACTTGTTGACCCGATTTAAAACTAAAAAAAATAAGAAATCAATAATTTTTATTTTTTTTTTTTCTCAGGGGAAGAAGTGAAAGAATTTTGGTTTTGTTTTGGATGCTTTTTTGGTTTGGTTTTTTTTTTCCATTTCTGAGAAATGACAGTAAGGAGAAATTTTCCACTTTGCCTCACTATATTTTATTCTGAGAAGTTAAAGGCATGAATTTGCCCTTAAATATTTTTACTTTTCATAGCTGTCCTTCACTATTTTCCCAAGCAAGTGAAGTCTTCATGATAAACATTTAAGTCTTTTTTTCCTCATCAGATTTTCAGAGCCAGAGATCAGAAACAAATTCTATCATTTTTCAGCTCAAACATTTTCCTTTTGTTGTGAAAGGGAGAACATCATTTGGTGTGGGTCTTTGGAGGGTGAGTGAGCATCTTGGAGATGGTCTCTTCTTGCAGCACAGTGAAGATGCTGGTTGCTGAGTATGCACCTGCCTACTGCTCTCAGGGCATGTCCAAGGAGGACGACTGGAGCGCACGGGAGTGAAATACTGGCTTTGCAAAGTTGGCGAGACTTTGACTCACTGTCCTTCGGTATTCTCAAACACATTTGTTCACCTGCTGGGGGGAACCAGCCCAAAGGCCTCACAAGAAGTCCAGATAGATGACATTGGTAGCTCTTTGTCCACTGATGCAGTTGCTCCATTGTAAAATGCCATAAGGTTGGTCACGCAAGACTTACCCTTAACGAAGCCACGCAGCTGTTTCCAGCCACCTTCCCATCCTCCATGTGCCATAGCTTCTAGGATGATCTGTTCCGTGATCTTCACAGGCACAGAGGTGAGGCTGACAGGTATCTTTCACTAGACCAAGTTGATCAAAGCCCTAGCCAACCTGGCCTTGAACACTGTCAGGAATGGGGCTTCCACAGCTTCTCTGAGCAACCTGTGCCCGTGTCTCACCACCTTCATGACCAGAGGCAGTTCCTTCAGCCTGCCCTTGTGTGTTGTGTACCTGGGGCTGGGCCCATAGCCTGAAAGGCTTGAAAGGTGGCTTCATATGGGAGAAGGAGCAGGGTCAGGGGGCTGAGGGCCCCTTTCCTGGGGATTGCTCCCTGTGACCTTCTGCCGCCCTTTGGGCACAGGCACTGCCCTCCACCTGCCCTTCTGTGCTTGGGCTCCCCGCTAATCCCGTGCCTCAGCTCCCTTACATGAGATGGTGGCAGTGGTGTTCCAGGAGGGCTGGGGGTCCTCCATGACCCCACACTGACCCAGGTCCCTGCAAGTGGCACAGCCTCCTGTGCCCAAAAGTGTCGGGGACGGGGGGGACGGGGGGGGGGGAGAAGCCCTCAGACATCTTGCTTTTGGGAAAGAGATAGTGTCTTCAGCAAGGTCTCCCAGCACTCCATAGAAGGACTGGGTTTGTTTCCCTTTCAGCGTCTTTTCTAGTTTGCTACGTTCTTTTGGAAATGAGAGGACTAGGGCTATGGACTAGGACTAGGACATCTACAAGGATGCTGGAGAGGGTATCTTCACTAGAGACTGTAGTGACAGGACAAGGGTAATGGGTTAAAACTTAAAAAGGGGAAGTTTAGATTGGCTATAAGGAAGAAATTCTTTACTGTAAGGGTGGTGAGGCACTGGAATGGGTTGCCCAGGGAAGTTGTGAGTGCTCCATCCCTGGCGATGTTCAAGGCCAGGTTGGACAGAGCCTTGGGTGACATGGCTTAGTGTGAGGTGTCCCTGCCCATGGCAGGCGGGTTGGAACTGCATGATCTTAAGGTTTTTTCCAACCCTAACTATTCTATGATTCTATATTGGCTAAGCTGAGCAGAGGTATTGAGGAAATGTTCAAGACGTGTTGCATATGCCAGATATCAAGCCAAGTCAAGCAAAAGAGCCCCTATTGGCAGCACAGGAAAAATTTTTCCCTGAAGCAACATAGGCTTAGATTTGTTTAGATTGGCCAAGAACATAAGTGTACTTTTTTCTGGATTAACTTCACTAAGAGACAGTATTTTGTGAAGTTTGAATACAGACAAATTACTGCAAGTGCACCTTCAGTCATAATCCATTGGTGACTTCGAAAATTTTACTGCAATTAAATTACAGGCTATAACAATTAAAACCAGGTTGCCACCTGTAGACATTTGTTTTAGAAGACAGGGAGAATTATAATGTTTTTATTGATGATAAAGGTCTATGTCAGAGTTCTGTGGAAGTATAAATACAGCTATATGCAGTATAATCTGATGATCATGGAGTTCTCAACAATCCCTTGACTTGAAGCACCATATACAAACATGATGGAAATCAATGATCAGAAAACAAAGAAGATGGAGGAATCACAAAGTCAAATTAAAAGTGTCTCATGTCATGCACTGTAATCATATAAAAATTGACCAAAATTCCACAGCTTCCCACCTTTTCCTGTTTATACTGTTGCTAGACCCAGCCATCTAAACCTCTGATGGACTTCAATATAGTTGTCCCACATGCTCATGAGACTGGCATCAATAAACAAATGACAATATCTCAATTTTCATGAGAGGAAGTAAGTGTCATTCGGCTTCACTTGTTCTTTTTCT
>JBCJKH010021483.1:0-19150 GCA_039877255.1 Loriculus beryllinus | reverse complement strand
TGGTTTAGTGTGAGGTGTCCCTGCTTATGGCAGGGGCGTTGGAACTAGATGATCTTAAGGTCCTTTCCAACCCTAACAATTCTATGATTTTCCTGGAGCTTCCTTTCCTCAAGGGAGGATTGATACAGAAGAGCTAACTCAGTTTAAAAACCAAAACCAGACGGCTACAAAATCCAATACTTAACCGGAGCAGCTCACAGAGCAGAAATACCCAAAACTCTTATGTCATGATTCTTCTCTGGTCCAGAGATAGAGTCACCATCAAGTCACTGTAATTTCTTCTGGAGGCTTAGGTGTCTTCTGCAGCATCTAACACCAAAGTCACAGGCTGTCACTTCTACGTGTAGCCTTAAGGCACTGTCAAACATTTTATCTCCAGGAGGAAGGAGTCCAGGTGTTGGATAGCTCTAACCCAACACATATAGCACAAAAAGGGTCACATTCAAGCATCACTGCTTCCTAGAGGAAGGAAAAATGAGGGCACACAGCATGGTCCTGTTTCCCAGCCAAGACAATTGTTTGCCACCCTAAAGAATTCACTGTCACTGCGTAACACGAAACCACATACCCCTTCTTACAGAAGGTAGGGCCACACTAGAAGAATTGTAACTAGCTCATTCCATAAAGTCATCTTCTGTTTTCCTGTGGTGGACTGATGCAACTGATTTGACCTGGAAGGCACCTTTCTTACTCTGAGGGAAAGGGAGAGCATTTGTGTAAATCATGGTGTTTTTTTCTTCAACCCAATCCTGACTTAGAAATCATTAAAAGTTACCTTGATTTGAAGCAGGAATTTTTCCAGTGTTTTTGATTTCCTCCCTCAAAAGGCTGCTCTGTCCCTTCAGGCTTACGTACAGCCTCAGATGGACTTCTCTTTCCAGTGGAGTTCATATTGGCAGAGCACATGAAAAGCAGCTTTGATGGTGGGTGGCTTTCAGCTGCAAAGTGTGACACCAACCTCCGCCTTCCTCTGTCACTCACACCTGCTCCATATAATTCACATCATGCTCCTAAAACGTGTTCAGAAAATCCTTTGATACAAGTTCATCAAGGTCTTACTCAGCCAGAGGGATACATACCATTTACTCACAATGAACCTGCCAAGAGACCAGTGTGCTTAGCACAATGGGCTGCAGTTTTGCACCAGTGGAGTTCAGCTGGGAACCAAACAGGTGGAATGAATCTGGCACCATGTGCCCACCACATCAAACACAGACACCTCCTGAAGAATGAACAGGTCATGGGAACTTTAGAAAGCTCTCTGTGCCTTAATGAATGCAATTGATAGCTATCTACAGCATGCTATTGCATTTTGGCCAAAAAGGAACCCCAAACCATCAACAACAGAAGAAGAAAAAAAACCACCCCAACAAACACACACAAAAACAACCCTTCTAAAAAAACACCACAAGCTCTGCCCCAAGAAAAAAAACAAAAAACACCACCAAAACCCAAAACTAAAATCAAAACCCAAAAAACAAGGCAAAAAAGAAGAGAGCCAGGCTCTGAACTGATCCTTCTTCCATTAAAGTCAACAGGAGATTTGCTGTGTGCATCAAAGCATTTTGGCCTGATAAACAGAGTGTGTCCCTTCACCTAACAACAGCTGCTCAAAACACCAGTAAGAGTCAGCAGGACAGTTTGGGTAGGGAGGGAAAAGAAGACAGGCCAGAATGAGAAGAAAGAAATAAGGTATTATAACTTCCCAGGTGTCACTTCAGGTGCATCAGCCTAACATCAGTTTACAGCTAATATCAACACAGTGTAACAGTGTCTGACCCATATGTTCTACGAACACAGAATAAGGCAAGCACATAGCGTCTGAAGTGTCAGGCTGAAACTTCCAGTAATAATTTGGAAAAGAATTATTCTTTTTTTCTGATTACTATCTGGTGTAGTACAGTAGATTCCTGTAGGTTTTCCAGAGAAGATGACTCAATATCCTGTGAGTAATAAATTAGAAATCATAGTCATGATTGTCCTCTTAGATTTGTGATATAGATTGCCTCTAAACTCATTGCACTTCCTAAAAGATGCTTTCTTCATGCACTTGGCAGATGTTGGTCACAGCATGATCACACCTAGGGTACAATAAAGAACTGTTTCAAATTGTTTATCTCTAAAAAAGGCTCGAACTAAACCAAGCATCTCTTAACTTTGGACTTCCTAGCTTTCAAGTTTCCACCATTTCTTTAATGAATAAACTGTGATTTCTTAGGAGATGGAAGAGTGACCCCACCCTATTTCTTAAATGCTGGCTTTCTCATATGCTCTATCTCTGTCCAATGCCTTTGTTCAGTGAATTTAAGCACTTCTCACCAATTCTGAGTCCTACTTGCCTTCTTACTTTCCCCAGCGACTTCCAACCTCAGATTTCAAGGAGGTCACCAAATTTTCCCATCATGTAAACAGAATTCTCTTTCTCCCCTGTAGTATCAATATCTCAGCCCTCCAGGCTGGTGTTTTCTTAAATAAATTAATCTATTTCTAAAACCAAACCCCAGGCATGTGGTCCCCTACCACAGAGAACATTTGACCCAAAAGCAGATCTGGTGAAAATTATCATGTCTCAACAGGCTTGACCAAAGACAGGCAGCAGAATGCAGAATAAGGGTTTGGAGTAGCCTTTGCAGTAACTGGTGCTGTTTATTAACCCTGCCTATAATTACAGGAGTCAATAAGAAACGAGCTAGTTGTGCCCAGGCAGTTTTCCGCTGACGTAAGGGAACACGCACACAGCTGGCTGAAATGAGCCCGCTGTCTTTGACGAACATTCAGTAATGGATTTGCTGCACCTAAAGCAGGGCTTTATTTCAACAGTTATTTTTAAAAAGCAGCAACCGGTTGTCCACACCCCAGTGATCTGCGTGATCGAGTTCATGACATAAATGTCACAGTGTTTACCAAGAAAGTGGCAGATGGTGGTTATTGTGGGGAGTTTTTATAAAGAGGGCACATACGTGTATCGTGATTATGCGTCAGGGTGTTCGTGTTGAAAATGCTTCTTTAATTTAGTAGAGGATATTAAAGTTTGCTTAAAAAACATACACTCCATGAGAAGAGTGGCAGATGGAGTTAACAAGCCCACCTGCTGTTTTGCTTAAAAACACTGTCTAATAAGAGGTTGTGTGTTTTAAAAGATGTGCTCATGCTGTAATTTGTAATCCTTTCCTGGGGAGAGGACATAAACACTCTGAGGATGGTGGCATAGCTCTAAGGGCACTTCTCCAAGGCAGAAGGACTAGACTTGATAAAAAAGAAAGGTTGGCTCTTTAGAAAAACAGCTGCTGAACCTTGAAGAGAGAAATAAGGGCAGCCACATCATACAGGTGATGCTAAACTCCACCCAAACAACAGATATGGAGGAGGCAGATTTCAGTTGCAAGGTGCCCATGAAAGACAGAGATTCTAAGGGTGTGTTTGGGCATTCCAATGGACAATCTCCTGAGAGGGAACTGTTTTAGTAAATCCACAGCAAAATTGCACTGGGCTGAAATTACACAGCGCTGAAATTGCACTATTTGTCCTATGCTTGTCCTTGCTCTTCAGGTTACAGCCACCTGTCTGATGGACTATATTTTCTTAGCAGGACAGAAATGCCAAAGCTACATTTCTAGGGGCCAAGATGTGGTCCAGATCAAAAGGCAGCAACTTCAAACTCCTTATGAATAGTGTTTTGCCATGTACCATGAGACACATGACAGATTGTGTGCATCACATAAACCTGTAGTCTGCAGACTTCTCTTGTTCCCTGATGGTGCAGATAGACGAGTCTTCTCTTTGGCAGTCACTGATTCATCTCTTTCTTCCTTCAGCTTCAGTGGACAAAACTGTCTAAAGCCTCCCGGGTTGTTTCCATTTCTCCCAGACTGGATGCCCCCTTCCCTGGCCCATGGCACTGGAGGCAGTCTCCCAGTCAGGTCTGCAGCAAGTTAAGCACACTCAGTCTTGGTGGCCAAGGGTTTCAGCAGCTGCTTTTGGTGATTACCTTCCCATACATACGCAAGAATTGTGCAGGTTTGGGGTAATTATTTGCACTCCAGGGGCAGATGGTGTAATAGTGGACAAAATGTTATTGAAAAAATGGTGGGAAAGTATACATTGTATAATACAAATTTGAGAAAACTTTGAAGATACTGATAAAAAATTATTAATGAGACCCTTTAAGTGGCAAGAAGTTACTGGAATATGTTTTCTACCTTGAGTATTTAAGACAAAATTACTATTCCAGCCTGTGCTACGTGTTGCAACACAGCATCAGCATTTCCTGCTGTGAAATCAGTGAAAATAATTGAGAAAGCTGGAAGCAGAGAAGATGACAATGAGATTATCTTTTTTCTTTAAATGATGCAAATACAACAGAGAAGGGTGACACTGTGTTTATGAAAACATCCCAGTTTGATGCTGCACCTGCTTATGAGCAGGCAACAAGTGTATTTCCTTTCTATTATGCAGGCTGGTGCTTACTGCAGGTGCCTGCTTTGCAGTGGAACACAGCCATCTGCAAAACATTTTGCTCAGTTAAATATCGTGGAGCTTGGCCTTTTGAGTCCATGTGCATGTGTATGTATTATGGACCCAAATGCTGGATCTGAATTAATACAAGCTTTTATGAAGATTCAATAAGCTTTGTACCTTTCTGAACAATTCACTGAATACTAGACTCCTATAAATAAATACATAAATAAACCTTAATGTCCCTGAAGTAAGAACTGCAGTTTACAATGAGCATTTCACCACCACACAGGCAGCATCAGTCTTTTGTGTCTGTCTGTACCTTCATAATTATACATGTAATTACTTTGAGCCAGGAAGAGTTGTAAAAAAGAGAGCACCACTTCAGGATAATCTTTAGTTGGCTGCTTACGACATTCTCCAGGGAAGTGAGATACATGAATTCAAATGCCCTTGGGCTGTAAAGAGATATGAATGTTTTTATCTCCCCTTTCAAAAAATAAGCAGATAAAAGCAGCCACCACCATTTAATGCAGAGCTCTGATATAATTGCTGAGGCCTGGAGTTATGTTTTCAGGTCTCCTAAGACAGAAAATGTTTTGGGATCTATGTTTAGACAGAAGCATCTTAAACTGACATTAGGTACCTGAACTGGTTTTGAAGAGCTCTTTGTCTACCACATAGTCACACCTGTTTCCCCCAGGTGAAGCAGATGCTACTAAAGCAGGGGCTGAATAAAACTTTTTAATTTCTTTTATTTGATTTTTAGAAAGCAAAGACAGGGAGATCCTTTGCTGGTTTCATTAAACAGTTTCAGTTACAGCTCTGAATTTAGCAGCATCCTGTGCTCCTCTTTTTGAGTTCTGCAGATTACCAATTGCTTGAGTTGCCAAACCCCACATTTACACAAATGGATTGCTCCAAGACAAAGGCAGTGCTGTGCCTACCTGGGTTGCTAGTGAACAGCAAGGGAGTGTCAAGTGCATGGCAGTAGCAGTGACTCTGCTGGCAGAAATATAAACCCAGCAGGCTCTGCACACTGGGCTGATAAGGAGAAACATTTTTAATATTACTTTTAAGGAAAACAGTAATAGTGGGAGTCGACAGTGAACAGACTGGCTGCCCAAACCCAAACACTTCAGTGCATCGAAGGAGAAGAAAACCAGAAACCAGGAAAACACCCAGCCTATATCTGACATGGCTAATAGCAACTACTCATCGTACATAGCAGTTATTGGACATTTGGGCTCTCGGTCTCTTTGCCACCATCTCAGGAACTTCTCTGTGAAGCTTTGATGGCTTATCACAGCCTCTAGGACAGCACGAGGATGCAGGGCTGACAGGGGCACAGCGTTTGCATCCAGGGACTGTGAATGAATGTGCCACCTCACTACAGTTCTCATCACTCAGATCTGGGGCTGTAAGCATGCAGTTACTCACCTGCTTTTATTTTGAGAGACCAGAGGCCACTCTCTTGTGGGCTTGGCCCATCCATAGTAGGTGTTACCTTGGTGTTAGCTGTTGGAGGAGACTCAGGGAAGAGGAAAGGGATGGAAGTGGGGCTCAAGAACTTAAAAGTAATTTGAAAAAAGACTCGTTCCATCCAAGTTCAACTCTGATATTTGTCAGTTTACATAAATGGAAAAAAGAAAATGGAAATAATTTGTTTACAAGTATAGCACAGTCATTCACTATTACAAAAATCAAGTATTTCAGACATCATTGTATAAAAATAGCCCATGACACCAGCTCTGTTTTTCATCAACTCCAAAAAAAGCTGTGGGTTAGGAGGGATATGTGTGGGGTTTGAGGTTTTTTTAGGTTGCATATCAAGGACTGTTGGGAATA
Source organism: Loriculus beryllinus (assembly GCA_039877255.1). Taxonomy (NCBI): domain Eukaryota; kingdom Metazoa; phylum Chordata; class Aves; order Psittaciformes; family Psittacidae; genus Loriculus; species Loriculus beryllinus. Next base: position 12,847 of record JBCJKH010021483.1, on the reverse strand, counting down.
AAACTGGTACTAAGTCTGGCTCATTCATTCAGGGAACAAAATTTACTATAGGGGAAGGGAGAAAGCAGAAGCAGCTGATTTTTGTCACACCACCATGCTTTAGACACTTTCCCTGCATCATCAAATGAACAAGGGAAGTGACAGCTCCCTCTGGAAGAGCCAATTCATATTTTCTCTCAGCTGACCTTTAAGGGAGCCCAGAAAGACTAAACAAGGCTGGAAAAAATCAGACTCAAAGGCTAAACAGAGAAAACTTTCCAAAGAGCCCAGAAAGCCACACAGAGCCAGCAGTGTTAGCTGCAAATATCCCACGCCAGCTTTTTCATCTCCTCCTCCACACCTTCTCCTCTCCCACGGAAACAAACTGTATGTGACTATTTGGGGGCTATTTTCTTTCAAGTTCCTGAGATGTGAGGAATTCAGATTTTCAAGTCTTTACCTACAGCCACAGTAACTAGGGGCTTGGACAGCAAATTGTGGAGCCATGAAATATCTAGACCGAATAAAACTTAGAGCCACACCTTCCTAAAATAATGAAAACTACCAAGTCATTACATGATTTATAATGTAATTGGTAGCACAGGTTTGTGTCTGTTTCATTAATGAGAAAACAACACCAGTAATAAAAAGACATCTTACTGAATCACAAATCTCCCAGTAAGGGACAGCTGTGTGTTTTCATTGAGACACCAGTCTGAGCACCAGCTAGAGTTCACAGTGTGTCCATTTACAAGGTTTTAAATGAGTTTGTGAGAAAGCATGAGCAGGTTGTAACTGCATCTGTACTTCCTGCAGGAGGCTTTGAAGGAAAAAGATATTCTTTTTATTTTTCATAATAGCAGTATTCCTAAAATAGGAGCCATGGGGGAAGGGAAAGCTGCTCAAGGAAAGAGCAGTCACAGTTTACAGATTATTTTATCAAAGCAGTAACAGAATGTGCTCAGAATACTTCTATTACAGCTACGTTTTGCATGCAGTGCTTAGCTCACGCTTTTACGTGCCAAATACCCTGTCTGCACTGAGAGTACCTCTGCATGCACAGGCGATAACAGCTCCTCTTTGTCCTCGGGTGTTATCAAACCTCTGACCTGCCAGAAGTCCCATCGTTGCCTGCTCAGCCAGCTGTGAGTCACAGGCAGGGAGGAGTGGAGCTGCCACCCACCCACACCACCCTACCATGCCAAGCTGTAGGTCATGCTCCAGGCTGGGGTTTTGCTTCCCTCTGCCTTATCTTAATTGCCATACACTAGTGTATGTGCTGGTGGTGCATGACTCAGTCGCATGGAGGGATACGTGATGTCAAGTGTAGCAAACAGCCTCAGAACAGCCCATTTAGTAAACTAGTCAGCAAATACCTACAAATAAGGGAAGAGCTTAAAGAAACCAGGAATTCTCTGTGAATGAATCACAAACACTAAAACCTGCCCAAATCCAGCAGCTAATATTTTCCAAGACAAAGTAGTGTACCAATGTGAAATGTTTGAAGTTTGCAAAAGTAATTAATCCCCAGCACTTTTTCACAGATAGATCTCAATGTACTTTGCCAAATAGGTCGATATCATTACACTCCCTTTTTAAGTGTGGTGAGAGAGGCTGGCCTGAAGGTCAGCCTGTGGGCAAGAAGCGCAGCCAAGAGCAGAACAAAGGTTTCCTTTGTCACCCACCAGTAACCTTCCAGTCTAAAAATCCAGATATTCTCTGTTGTTGAGGTGCAGAAGGAAGGAGATTGTTTCAATTTCATATTTGTGCTTTGAATGTAATATGCTTTGAAGCTCATTAATTTAATTATTCAAAGTTTAAGGTGTTTTTTTTTCCCCTACCAAATATATATTTAAAAAAAAAAAAAAAAAAAACCTTCATAAAAGAATCTGTTTGTTTAAATCAAAACCAATCACACCTGCTTTCATTAGTCCTTAAATCCATCAGGCAGGTATGTCCAACAGTTAACGCTTTAATGGCCCCATTCTCCTCTTTATCAGAATTATTTAAACAAACCATAAAGAAGTTCATATGCTCCTACTGCTGCACATCACAACAGGATTGTCACAGGATACAGAGACCTTGCAGAAGCTGGAGGAGACACTGAAATAGTCTATCTGTTACCATTCCATAGCACAAGACTGGTTTGCAAGCTTACAGGGTAATGGAAGTACAACATTGCTATAAGGCATAAGGCAGGAGTGGTGACAGGGGAATTATCACAACCTTGGCTTCAGCGAGTACCCCAGGCAGTGCATTATAACAGTGACCTCTCTTCTCTCACCCGGATTTCTTCTCTGGGGCAGATTCCAACAAGACCACTGTCATTAATGAAAATGGAGAAAAGTGCAATCAGGCAAAGTGTTTGAGAGGTGAAGGAGATGTGCGGAGGTGAAGGATGGGTCTGCTGTATTTGTCCTCCTCAGCTGCTGAGAGCAGGAACAGAATAATTAGAGTAACTCCATGACATCTGGCAGCAAAATTTTTGACAGTGACTGCTTTGTTTCACTGAGTGCACATTACAGAGGGTCACGGTGGTGATGGAGGAGGACTGCAGGGCACCAGCAAGATACTCCATTTCTCCATGTTCCTTCTAAATCATTCTTTCTTTAGAGCTTCATTGGTATTGCAACAGGTGTTACTTCATGTGATGTCCAAGGTTGCCTATTTTAGTTTACTGTTTCCATCTCTTCCAGCCCAGATTTCTACCCCATTAGAAATATTGCCCACCAAACACTGGTAATACAAATGCAAAAAGCCATCTGCCCTGCTTCCAGCAGAGTTTCTGACTTGGCCATCAGCCTTATGAATGGCCTTCTTTAGGGTTTCCTGAGAAGCAGTATCAACAACATCTAGTACAGCACTAGGTATGTTATGTGGTTCCTTCCATTACAAAAAGTAAGAGAAAATTTGTTTGTTTGCTTGTTTTCAAATGAAAAATTGAAGTCCATGACTCCCTCTGAATAAAAGTTATCAAAAAGAGTGAATGAAACTTGTTTTTCTAAACCATGCTGGTGTGAATAGCACCACAGCTTGCTTATAGTGTGAACACATGTTCCTCTACAACATCCAGTCCATCTTCTCACAAGAAAGAGAGAAGAGGAAGGGTCTTGTCGCCTCTGTTCTGCACACCAAGAATTAGCCAAGAGGGAATTCCTTCCTTCAAGGCAGTTATTTCTTCAGCATACACAGTAGGAGACACAAGTCTATTACAGTGACAATAAATCACATTTCTGCTCCTAGGAAAGCTCATTCTTCTGACAGGGGAAGTTGTCACCATCAGAAAAAAGGTGACACTTCCTCCTCTGAAAGACAAACATCATTCTAGCAACAAGCCACTATGGTGTTTGGGCTTTGTTTTTTTCTTTACTCCTGGCCATTATCTATTGTCTCAGCAGTATTTACCCAAACTCTTTTTGTGATCAGAGGTTTATAATACACTGTAGCATACCAAAGTAAGTAGATTCAAGACTTGGGCCTTAGCCAATGCAGAGTTCAAGGACTTCACCTTCGTCCTTTGCTTGTACTGGTAGTTGTGATGATCTAAAGCAGTCAGAAGCAGAAACTTTAACCTTCCACTGGGAATGGAAACCACCTTAGGCTATCCTTATGCTAACAGTCTTCAGCTTTTAAGGCAAGAGCATACCAAAAAGTCAAAACAGCCCAGGGAAGAGCCACTACTGCTTTTCTGTAATGCTTTTGCTCTGCTCCAAACACCATGTAACAGAGAATCTCCAAGCTTAGAGATTCGCTTGACTTGTGTCCAGCTTCCTTCAGTTAAGGAAGCACACGAATACAACAGCTGGAGACATGAGAAGACTCTGGACAAAGAGAAGAGGTTAATTAGGGAATGTTTAAACTCCTTTATTACAGCTTCAAGTGATCCCTTGCTAAGGGCCAGAAACCAGGAACTGGCAGACTTCTAAGGGCTCCTTTTGTACAGTTCCAAGCCTGAATATTTAACCTCCATCTTTGTCACAGATCATAGAAGGGAGAAGATTTTGCTGCTAGATTTGCCAGGACCCTTACCACTCCAGTAACTTCCAAAGGTTCTGCTGTGGCTGGGATAATTTATTCCTTTAGGCCATCCTGGGGCAGTGTTATTCCCAACATCTTCTGATAACATACAAAGCTGCCTCTCTGGAGGCTGCTTTACACTGCTGCTCCCTGCGCTTAAAAGTTGTAGAGGCACAGGCATGCCCAAAACAACACTAAGCAAGCGTTGAGTATCTTGCCCTTGTTGGAGGGTCTAATGATACATGCATTTCTGTTGTGGCTTCCCCCACCTTTTCACAAGGTAGGAGCTGTTACAGATGAGGGTAACGCAGGACAAGTGGGCAGTGTTACTTACCTGTGACATACTTATAAAGCTTCCTCCCCAGCCCCACTCAGGAAAATACCTTAAAAATTGAGAGGAGGCCAGTGTTTGGTGAAGCACCCAAGAACTTGCCTAGGAGCTTGTCCTGCTCTATTTCTTTGCCATTTTGGCAAATAAAACAGGAGCCCTGTGTTTTTTCAAGCCCCAGTCCCCCTTTGTGAGTGCTCTCAGGAGAGCAGCAGGGCAGGTCAGGTTCAGCTGACCAGGCTGTGAGGACAAAGAGCAATGCATGGTTTTAGACCTGCCACAAAAGTCCTCCAAACCCCCATTCAAAACAAAACCAGCTAACAGAAGAAATAATCCCTGAGCACATTAAAGCAAATTAAAATGGATAATATTTAAGCTGGTTATGAAATCAGAAGTGGATGGCAAAGCAACTCAGCACCTCGCTGAGAGCAAAGCAAATGGATTTGGCTCTCAGAGGTTTGTTCCATCTGCAGTCAGAAGAACTGATTTCCTTTCTATGCTGTTATGAACATGATGAAGTCTAAAAATGTTTTCAGAAATATTTTTTCATGATCTCTCTGTGTAAGGGCTGATAAGAAACACCATACATGAAATTTGCTACCAGTGCTTTTGTACAAGTCATTTAGCAAGGACAATGACAGGAGGAGGAAGTTGAAGTCCAATCCACTTTGCCCAGATTTGACTTAATAATTGCTACAATTTCATGCAATGCAGTCCATAAACTTATCTCTTATCCAGTTTGTAGATTGTCTGTCAACAGCTGAAAAAATAATCAGAGTTCTTTATTGAGATTGATTTCCCCAAAATATTCTAACATGAATCCTCAAGCTGTATATCCTTTGTAATCACGTTGCCTGAATAGTCAGTATTAAAAGTACAAGGCAGAATGATGAAGTCTGGATGGCCTGATGGATCACATTAAATATTTTCTGAATAATTTTTGTTTGTACATCTCAGCTGCATGTTGCAAAGGAAAGACCCTTTAAGAATAAAAGGTCTTAATAGCTATATAAAAATGACAATGGTGAAAAACAATAAAATAGTCATAGGACACTTTTCCAGTTAAAAAATACTGCTGGCTTGACTGGTTATAGACATCAATATATGCTATAATGGAAATCAGCATCACAGGATTACTAACCTCTGCATGAATGAGCAGCCCTGGCAACTCCTGTATTTTCCAGTGCCTAAGACACACTGATGTAGAAGTGTCTCTCCTCAAAAAGGGAAGTTAGAGAGACCTGGTACCAACTTCATTCCCTGCTGCTGGGGGTGAAACAGCTGCTACTGCTGCATCTGCCACTGTTTCTCTGCTGCATCAGGGACAAGAGCAGCAATGACAGCATCCCATAGAACAGGAGCAGCAGAGGTTCATAAATAACATCAGCATGTAAAATACATCTGAATCTGAAGTCCCTCTTACTCTTTCAGTTTTGGGGAATAAAAAATGAATCCATTGTATCAATAAATTTGTAATTTGAATGACGTCAAATAACTGGTGGTGTCAGCTTATTGTATGCCTAAATGCAAATCTGTGCTAACAAGACATTATTTAGATTGCAAAGCTAAGGAATTAAAATTTAAGAAATGGCAATAGGAAGATTGCTTTTGTAATTCGAGGTAGGCTCTTAGGGATGAACGAATGTACGCACATCAGTATGAGACTGCTCCTGACTCAAGTCCTCCAAGGCTTATTGGCGATACAAAGTATCCAATGTGTTAGAGATACAAGTATACCATGTGTTGCATCTGTCCTTCAATGTACAAGGCTAGCACTGGAAACTCATCTTCGGTCTCTGCTGACAAAGGGATGGAGTAAGTCTTGGCCAAGACAAAGCTTAGGGGTAGAAGAAATATTTTTCATTAACCCAATTAGTATAGTTAGAAAAAGAACAAAACCTTCCAAGCAAACAAATCCTTTATAGGTCAGAAACAGAAATAGCAAATTCCCCAAATAAAATTAGAGGTGTTTGCACTGAAAAAACAACAACAAAAAAAACCCCAACAAACAAAAACATCTACAACCTTGGGATCTGAGCTCCATGGAGGCAAAGACATCTCTGTGGCAGTTGATGCAAATCCCTGTATACGGTTAATTGCCTGCTGTAAGGGCAGACGTTGCTTTCCTCCTCTCCCAAGACATGCTATATGTCTGGGAGAGGCCCTTGCCCTGTGGCACCACTGGCTCCAGCTGCAGAGGTAGTGGGAGAGCAAAACCAGGCTCCCCAGCAGCTCTGGGTGGCAGGACAGTTGTGGCATAGGCCACAGGAGGATGGGGGCAGCACAAGGCAGGAACTAATCCCTCTGCACCCGTGACAGGTATGTGCAGGTCCACAACCCAGCCCCAAAACAGGGTAACCCACAAGGCAGGTGATATCCACCTAGGTATGGTCCTGAGCTCCTTCCCCACCTAAATCACTTCCAGCCAGCCTAAGGCATCACTATGCTCCTGCTGGCCATCAACATTTTGACACTTGCTCTTGCAGATCTGTCTTCTGAGAAAAGTTATTTTTCTTGCATGTTTCCTCATGATGATGTCCAAAAGGTCTAAGGATTGCCAGTGCTGCACTAAGAAAATAAACACAGGTAAGTGGAATGGGTAAATGAAAACATTACCAAAGTGGCTGGCTGGGTGCAGGAGGTCACGAGCTGCGTCTGTTAGCAGGTTGAGCTGCCTCTCTGCCTCTTTCATTTGGGAAAGCCACTACCAAAAGCTTCAACTCACAAGTGAATTATCAGGGATTTACTGGAGGGCAAGCAGGAGCAGCAATTGACCTGCCAACCTCTCCAGTTTCTTTGCTGAACATGCTTTTCACCTTGTCTCTTCCTTTAAACTTCTTCTAAGCATGCATGCTTGTGAGTCACCTCAGGTTAGCTTTGTCAGAAACAAAAACAGATTATTCCACATATCCAGGTTTTGGCTCTTCCAGATTCTCCTGAATGTTGAAAGCTATTAATCTGACATGTTTTCCACCCTGTGATTCTCCTAGCATGGCTTTGTGGTGGCTTCATGTCATACCTAACCACAGAAGACCATGATCTAATATACCATAACTGTTACAAAATATAGTGTCTGACACGCTGGTTTCCTAACCTCACAGGGAAAATATTTATGCCATAAAACTTCTTAACCTTTAAAAAAGAAGGGCCCTTAATGATGGTACTTTAAATACCATGAGGTATGTATGGGGAGTAGGAATACTAAATGAGTGAGTTTCCTTTATTTTTTATTTTTTTTTAAATTTTTTTTTTTTGTTTGGGTAATACAGAAATATTTAGTACTTGTGTAGAATAAGGAAAATGTTCTAGAGACATGAAAGGGTATTTTTTAATGTCTGAGTCTCTTTTGTACCTTTTATACTCTTTTATACACTGTCAGTTCAGCGGTTTGGCATCGTTGGAGCAGTATAAAGCAGCCTCTGGATGAGAATTTGGTTCAGGAAGCATGGAATTGCAATTTAAAAAGTCAATCATTTGCAGGCTTAAACTGAAAAAAAGACTTTAAGGAAAGGATACAGGAAAATGCAGTTGATCTATTGCACAATGCTGGTGGTGAGGTTAAGGTGACGGAAGGTGCTTTCAGGACATTGTGTACAGGCAGGAAACTGTGAAGGGACAAAAATGTAAAAGAAGATAAACCCTTCAGGACAGATGTTAGCATCACCTCTAATCACTGTTTTCTTTTCAACAACTGAGATTCTGCCCTGATTTACAAAATGCTGTTTACGTTTAGAGCTAAATCAATTTATCTTGCAATGCAGTCTTTTCCCAAGGGCTTGTGGCCTGTAAAGCTTTCTGCTTCTTTTTTCTGCCCTTTTATTTTTTTCCCCTTTGCCTGGCAATGGCTACATTCCCACGTATAACTAAGGTGGAAGCTGGCAGTCCCCCAGAGGCAGGGGAAAAGCTGGAAATTTCCAGGTCACGCTCAGGAATCCAGCCTTCCGTGAGGCACAGAACACTGCTTCTGAGCATGAAAGATGCTCACAGTTGCTTTCTGCTCTCAGAGACAAGTTCAATACGGTCACTGTCTAACTTAACCCATTCTCTGCAGACCAAGAAATGCAATCACTGCTACCACTGGTGATTAATGCATGCATTTCCATTTCCCCTTCCTTTCAATGAGGCAAGGAAAGGGTGCTGTTCATTTCTTTCCTCACTGAAATCTCACCAGCTGATGGTCCTGCAGCTGGCTGTGACATCCCAATGACCCAAACCTGGAGGTGAAGGTGTGGGGACACCAAGGGGAGGTTCTGATTGCAGCTCAAGCTTGGACAAAGCTTTCTGGGGTGCCGGCATTCTAAGCAATACCTCACCCCTGTCTGACCCCAGGCTGCACACCTGGGCTGATGCAAACACAGAATTGGACCAGAGCTGCCTGCTTCAGGCCAGCTCTACCTTCAGTGCCTTCAGGGGGCACTGAGTGCTGCCTCAGATCTGACAGGCAGAGCTTGGGGCTGCAAAAGCTGGGAAATCAGTCTAAAAATGGGTGTTTCAGTAAAAGTTTCTTTTTCAGCTGTTTTGCTGCCTTACAGTGCATCATGCTAGAAGTGTGGGCAAGTGGTTTTTGGTACAGAGAGGTGCCTTTTCATTTTAAAAGAATGTCCCCACCAACCACAACCCCATGTAAGGAAAAAGCAGCAACTTACTGGTATAGCTGTCAAGTGGGAAAGCAAAATTACACTCTCTGTTGAACCTTACTGTCATTTTAGTGAGACTTTGATGTTCTCAACAGTTCCTTACCAGGAGTGACGTGAGCATGGGGGTCAGCACACACCCCACACCCAACTTTCTGGGCTGCTAAAAGGCAGAAGCCTTTCAGAGCTATGCCAGGCAGAGTTTCTTTGTTCCCTGGTGTTTTGTGGTTGTTTAGGTCTGTGCGTTTACCTACATCAGAGAAAACATGGGAGGAAATATTTCTTCATTAAGGCATGATGTGCTGCAGCTGGGGTCTTGACTTCCAGTTTACTGGATCATCTGGCATAGCTACCACTGTGCATTTGTTATGTTTTGACTGAAGGATAAATGTCCCAATGACAAACTGAAATGTATGGAGAGCATTACAGACAAAGGTGAAGAGAAAAAATTCTCTTGCCTTATATAGAAAGCATGCCATATTCAGCTTGATAAGTTAGCCAAGGGAAGAGATAATATTCATAAGCTCTTACCAAAATGTAAAGGTTCCGGAGCACAAGGCAGTCACTGCTGTGTGTTTGGATGAATACAATATGGATTATTACCCAAGCATGATCCTGAAAATAAGAAAAGAGTGAAAAAGTTTTATTCCGATTTTGTAGACAAATTCTGCCTTTCTAATGCAAAAATCTCAAATTCCAGACACCGGGAAAAAAATTTTGGGAGACACAAAATGTGGAGGACACAGGATGGCATTTTGAAGCACAGCTTCATCTGCTGTAAAAAGCAAAACCAAATGCTGAACTCTTTAACCCAAACATAGTATCCTGCTGATTCAAGAAGCCCTTCCATTCAAAGAATGTAAACCCTGCTATGACAGGAGCTGAGAACTCTCTTTTATGGAGAGCGGGAAACTTTCCTAAAGGGCGAGTTTATGACCTGGCGGGAGAGCTGGAAATAATTAAGTGTTCTTGTCAAAGGTCAAAGTCATAGGGTTAAATTCCTAGGAACTCAAAACAACCCTTGGTGGCTGTGCCAAGACTGATCATTTGGCCCTTTTCTGCCCACAGTGGGAAGTCAGCAAGCAGCCTGGGACAGCAGTGAGCCATGCCTCAGTTATCTGCCCTTTCCAATTCCAAGTCTGACATTTTGAGACTCATCATATGCTCGTGGTCTAAAAAAGCATAGCTGAAGTTAGAAAAATGAAGTAAATCTGGAAATAAGAGTTGAAGCCAAATGACCTATTTATAGCAACACCAAATACGAACTAAACGCGAAATGACAAACTAAGATTCTGATTCATATTCTACTTCTGATGTAACCCTGCCAAATTCAATGGGGCATTAGACTCTGCAGCAAGAATCTGCTTCAAGATGGAAACAGCAGCACTGGTTTGGCCCTTGGAGAGCTGTAGTGCTTTGCTGTATACATGAAAGCTGCAAAACAGTCTACATCTGTAGGGACTTCAATGCCTAAATTTGAAGCCATGCATGGTGTTATTACTGAGCAATGCTCAAAAATGTAATGAGGTGGAAGGGGCCATTCACTCATTGGGTGCTTTTCTGCCATATGGCAACCTTAACCTCTCAGAGAAGCAACGGTCTGTTTCTGCTTGTGAAATGCAGCTTAAACATGGTGCAATAACGAGTAGCACGAACTTGCTAACGTCCCCAGCACAAGCTATAAGCACTTCCTGGTGAGACATACGGCTTACAGCTCCCTTCAATGTGTTTACCAGCCTGAAAGCAGAAAGGCAAGGAGGTGGACTGATACCTCCTGCACACACCACATGCTGCAGGGAGACATGCACTAGGTTATTGCCCTGAGAATGGCTTTCGTCACTGCCTTTCATTCAAAGTCTTTTGTCCTTGCCCCTCAAAAAATATTTTACTCTTGCTAATGCCCTTTTGGCAGAAATTAGTGTCTTTATAAGGCAAAGAATCACCAAAAAACCCCCTTGGAGAGTGTTTCTCAGCTCTAATTTACTATGGGGTCAAACTGTCATAGGTCAAACAGATTTTTCTGGCTATACCAGGAAAGTTTTACTTAGTGTTTTAAGCTCAAAAGTATCTTTATTCATCCTTGTACAAGGAATCAGATCATTCTCTGTCTGAGTCCTTTGCTTGACTCAAAACAAACTATCTGGTATCAAATTTCTCCATAAAATGAAATAAAATGTCTCAGGTTGGATCTGAAATCCAAGATTGGTGGACACCTTGCTTCACAATGGGATGATCTGAGGCCAAATTACGGCTGCTGGTGAGATCTTGGAGTAGTCCAGGTCCCAGTACTGTGGGGTGGCTCAGTCCCTATTGCAGATGGCCCTTTTGCCCGTGCCTCTTCTCACGCTCTTGTTCTGCTAGTCTGCAAGCTATCCAGCTCCATCCATTCATCCTTAGTCATCCCTCTCCTTCTTCCTGTTCATATTTCTAAAGCCAAAGAGCAACTGAGACCATGCAGTGACCTTCTGCACTGACTGCTCTGTCTTTTGTGAATCTAAATTGATTTTCTTTGCAAGAGAACATCCAGGATGTACCCTTTGACCTTCAGCCAGAGGTTGTGTGTTAGGAGTAAGAGAGAATGTGAAACCGGCATTTGACTGTCAGCATTGGCAAGAAATACGAGCCATGCTCTACTAGAAAACAGTCTGTTTCTGTCCAGTGCCTGGAAACATGGGAATTACCAGACTTGCTTAGACACAAGGGTCAATATTCCCTCTCTGATGCTAGCCAGCACTGGATGCTTCAGAGAAAGGTCTGAGAAGCCTGTAGCTGGCAGATGCAGGATAATCCCATTCTTATCTCCCTGCTTTGCAGAACAGTATAGCCAACATGCACACGAATACAGGCACATAAAGAGCTCTCTTCCTGGAAATATTGCAGCATTCTGTGTCAAATAAAGTACTGTTAAAGATCTACTGTAATAGCAAGTAACTGACTCCAAGAACCAGCTCTGTGAAGGAAGGGAAGGAATAAGACAAGGGATGCTGAGGGTTCAGCAATTCTGTTTAGCACATGGGTTTCTAAAACTGGTGTGCAGCAACAATTCAACTGAAAATAGCCAAAAAACCGCAACCCTGTTCACCAGCCCAGAGCCATCAGTGCAGACAGGAGCTAAAATACCATCATTTTGACAGAAGAACAAGGCTGTTGGAAGAAACTGCCAACCCTCCACCCATATTCCTATAACCTGTGCATATTCTTGATCATGATTTAGTATCCTTTTTCTGTGCCTCCAGGTTCAATAGTTAGGCTTCCGGATAACTGTAGGCAAGTAGTCAATGACCTTCAAGTCCATAGTCAGTGTTCAGTTTGCTCCTCCCAGCACTTACCTACTGGAAGGAAGATGAAAAAGAACCAGGCTGAACTTGGATATGTTTCTATGCTGCCCTTTCTACCTATCTATGATTTAATAATGTTTTTTCATAACAACACTGACCCACAAGATAAAATAGGCTTTCCCCGTTTAAGCTGTAGCTGGGGATTTGATGTGAGGTTTGTCAGGGATTCTGGAAAGCTACTGGAACAGCCACTGTAGATTTCCTGGCCCAATTTCTTTCTGTGTTTTGAGCTTATCTGCTGTTACGTAAATCAGATGATTATGAAAACATTACACTGCTCAGTACCCACTCAGATGAGAGGAGGAGAAGGAAGTTGGTGTTGACCTGTTAGAGAATTTTGTTATTGATACAGTTGAGGAAAACAGATCTCAGCATACTTTGTTTAATTAGTGTCTGTTTCTAATCCTCACATGTCCCACAGAACTCTTTCTGTAGCAGTAATTAAAATGAATAAAATTGTAAAGAGCTATAAGATCATGGAATCATAGAATAGTTAGCGTTGGAAAGGACCTTAAGATCATCTAGTTCTAACCTCTCTGCCATGGGCAGGG
>JBCJKH010021482.1:0-21693 GCA_039877255.1 Loriculus beryllinus | reverse complement strand
ACAGTTCCATGTCCTTTTGATGTTGAGGACACCAGAACTGCACACAATGCTCCAGGTGAGGTCTCACGAGAGCAGAGGGGCAGGATCACCTCCTTAGACCAAAGACATGACCAAAGAACATGCTTTACTGTGTTAAAAAGATTTAGGCTTCAGACTGCAAATTCAGTCATTCCTGACTGCTGGCACTCAAGTTGGTTTCCTGTCTTGCTGATTGTTATTTTTAAGATACACTGGAAAAATGGTAAGGTAACATTAAAAACCAGGAAAGAAAGCATGACCCCAGGTGAATATGCTTTAAAAAAGCCAATGGAAAGAGCAGGTCTGACATACAGCATCAGTCCTCTTTCTGCCTGAGCTTTTCGTTATCCCCATGCTGGACATTAGTGCCCTTTGCACAGATGAAGAGTAGGTTCCTCTCATGGGCTCCTACCAGGCAGCCACACAAAAACCTTTCACAAAGTAAACAGGATATGAAAACCTTCAGTTACTTCACTCTCACTGTTGGTAGGGGAAAAGAAAAAATAAAGGGGGAGGGGGGGGGGGAAATAAAAAAATAGGACATTTTAGTATGATGCAGATTAACATTTCCAATTCTGAAGCTAAGAAAACAGAAGCTACAAATACCCAGAAGAGGACACCACATGCTAAGTACACCAACTTACAAAAGGTGTTGATGGCATCTACCAGAGTCCACTACCATTTCTTCTTGTTCACTCTGTAACAATTCCCCAATTAATCAGTTGCTTGAGGCAACAAATTAACACACAACTGTTGCGGCTGCATCCAACTAAACACCTCAAACCCAGCATACTCTGCACACGAGAGCCCGGCAAAGGCGTCAAGGAAATAACCGTTTGACAAGTACTACCAAACTCAACCTCTGGCATCAAACTGACTTGCTCTTCATAATCAAAAATGGTTCCTACAACAGTATTTGCACCGTGATTGGCACCATGAACAGCAGCTCAGTAGAAAAATGCATATATTTTTTTTTAATATTAACTGCTACATGAACACTTCTATTTGGAGTCATCAGGGTAATCCCAACTCAGACAGCAGTAACACAATCAGGCAATTTTTATTCTTACATGATCCTCCGACTTGCCAATTCCTTAAAATCCAAAAAGAACTTTAATAGTAAAAGCAAGTATGATAATTTATCATATGTCTCTTCTTTCACTTTTGTTTCAGAGCAAGACCAGCAAACAATACATTAAGTTAAATTAAATTAATTATATCTTTGGAATCCTTTTCTCCAACAGGAACTACGTTCACTGAATTGGACCAAGTAAAAATAAGTAAATCAAGTTTGACCTTTCCATCAAGTACTTCTTGATGGGAAGGATTTTTAAGCTGATGAAGAAACAAAAAACCCTTAACACTCTGTACTGCATTGGCTCACTCTGTGAGAGAGATTACTTCTCACCTTGCAGAACTGCACCTATGCTTCTGTTGAAACTTTAGGAAATGAAAAACAGCAGATCAAAGCTTTAAATGCTCTTATCTTCAGGATTATGTTATGATGCAATCTACTTTATTACTGCGCTCTGTGGCTTAGCAGTTTCTGTTGTTCAGCAACTCCTTCAGAGATAAGCATTAATTTCTTTGGTACTCATGAAAGTGAGACATTAAACTAAACTGAAGTTCTTTCTCCGATGACAAATTTAAGCAGCAAAGTCAATGTAAGGATTTACACAGACTTCAAATAGCTCTGTATTGAACTCCTAGAGCAGTGCAAGCAGTTTTGCATCAACCTATTGCCACAGCCCTGTGGCAACCACCACGCTGACCCTCTAACGCCCTGTAAGTTAGCCCAGAGCTTCTCCCTCTTCTATAACATGGCAACAGTGTGATAAATACATCCCATTAATTTGCAAATATCTAATCCACGTCTGCATTACATTTAAGACAGGATTTATGTTTGCTAAAAAGCAACAAAGAACCCTAATCTTAGAAAACAGGATGAGACTGATGCTCCTGAGAACAGCCCACTCCACCTCCAGCTGCAAAGGCAGAAGCAAAAGCAACAACAAAACAAGCAGCAATTAGGACTCTACATTTGATAAGGAGGGTCCATATCCTTTTTGTCAAAATACTTATGGCAGGCCTGTAGCAGTAGAGTTTATCACGTGATCCAAGAAAATTCCATTTCAGGTCAGATAATCACCACAAGGATATCGCGTATGTCAAATCTCTCAGTTTTTCATTCATCCACCAGTTCTTTCTGTCCTTCCTGCTGTCATCATCCTGACTAAAAATACCAGTCTTGTTTACATTTCTTCATTTTCACCTGCCTCCTTTTCTCTCCTTTTCTGCACACATTCTGGTATTTTGAATCTGCTTGTTCTCCACTAATGGCCCAACTACTACCCAAAATTAAATCATGGAGCCACATCTGCATCTCTTAACATGTGGCCTGTTCTTCATTACAGGCTTGACTTGACATCTGTCTTCTAGACATAATAACATGAGTTATTCCCCCCCCCCCTTTAAATTTGTCTTATCACCAGAGAAAACTTGCTGGGGAAATCTGGGGATTGACTGGATGTGTTCTTTTGAAAACACACAAAGCCAAGAGGGCAGAAAGATGCAGTGCCTTCAAAAATACCTAAAAAGCTTCTCCTTCTCCGGGTGTTCAAACACAACAGAAAAGCCATTCTCTGATCAGCTGCCGTAAGAAGTCCTGCTTTCCCCTTCCACCTCCTTTGGTGAGCCAGGTTGAGAGAGAAACTCATGGTTTTTTCTGTTTGTTTGCAGGGTTTAGATTTGTGCAGTTCAGCTCCCTAAATTTCCTCACTGCAAGATCAGACATACGCTAAAATCTGGCAGAGCAGAAATGAGGAGGAAGAGGGAAGAAAACTGACTCTTTCTGCAACAGCATGTACTGCTTAAACTCAACACTTCTGCTAAACAGCTCTCCTCTTAGTTTGATAAGAAACTCTAAAATTAGCTCACATAATATGACTGCCTCATAAGAGAGACTATTCTTGCTACAGATCTTAAGCTACAACAGCTCAGGATGCTGAAGCTGAAAGTATGCAAAAGTGGGGACATTGAGGAAATTCAAAACTGGCTGAATATGGAAGACTTCTTAGTCTTCCATGTTGCTCTGAACCCCAAACCAGAGCAGTGCTCTTCATGTGAAATGCCTGGGGTAAAGGAATGAAACCATGATAGGAACAAATCACACCGCTGCTCAAAAGAGAGGCTCTGATCCATACTGGCACCAGAATCTTAAAAGCCATCTTCCAGACTTCAGCAAGTAATCACTTATTAGCATATCCACTAACGAGCTCTCAGCAATAGCTCAAAATGCGAGTTTCTATGACAATCTCCCTTAAACACTAAAAAAGAGTATATGCATATTAACTTACAAGATATTACAAGTTCAGCTTTAATACGATCAGTCTTACTCTATCCTCTTAGGTTCCTCGTTTAGAAGCATAAATGTTATTCCCTGGATGATCCCTTCTGATTTTTTATTCCTCTTTGATGGCATATACTGACTTGCCAAGCTGTGTGGGAACTTGGACAAGCGACATAAGCTGCAACACATGACAGATGTTTAAAGAAATGCTCATCAAAATAATTTTTTTTAATTTTTTTTTTAAAGTCTGTAATTGACTCAAAGAAGGAAAAGCAAAATAATACTAAAGGATCTTGATAATGCCTCAAAAAATTATAGTTTCCCATATACAATGCAAAGTTAAATTTACAAAGAAGTCATTTATTGACCACAGCTCTCTGGCAGAGCTCTCTTCCCAGGCCAAATGGAAGAAAAGAGTAATAATGAATGGAAGACATGAAATGTTTTATAAATGCTTATAAAGACATATGACTTAGGACAAGAAACAAATTAAATTGCCTTGGTTTATATTCTAATGGAAACCTTGTGTAGTTTCTTCAAACAACTGGAATTGGGTCATCTTGCACATCATTACATTTCCATGGGGTCAGTGCTCTTCTGACCTACACTGATATTTATAGAAACTAAGCCAGCAAGAAAAAAAATGGGCATCAGATCGTACTTTCTCATATCCAGACAGGAAAAAAAAATTAAACATGGTATTGTCATTACCACACAAGTAATTTTCTTTTTCTCCTGTTAATATATGCAACAGTTATCAGTACCCACAAAATACAAAGCTGATGTTTTAACAGATATGGTGATGCATCCTCTAAACACTACACAGCATCTTCCTAGCAGAAGCTCCTGTCTTAGCTAAAGAGGAGTCTTTCCCTAGCAAGGGTTTACCCTAAGGTCTCACCCTCCTCAAATAAAAAAAATGAAGGCTAAAATTCTGTTTAAAATAGTAAAACCCCCCCATGTTATACTTATATAAAAGGGAAAAAGGTGGATGAAGCCGTCAATACTTGGGCAGCTATTCAGAAACGTTTTCATAATTATAATTAAAATTAATCCACAACCACCTAGAACAATTTTCTGTAAATCTATAGAAACAGAATATCAGTGGAATTTTTTAGCCAGAGGTATTCAGTCTTTGGAAGACTAAAGCAGGCACTCAGTACAGCACTACATAATAATTTTAATTGGATAAAAGCTGACCAGATGATTATGTTGCCGTATGAATTACAAAGTGGTCATAATAAGCTGCTTGGAGAAAAAAAATGAATGTTCTAGAAATCAAGAACTATTTCTCCCATCCAATCTAGCAGCACTGCCCTGCTATGAATTCAAGCAAGCATCACCTTCTGGACAGCTTCAAAGCTACACAGCACAAGAAGCTGTCTTTCCTTTTTTATTTTTGCCTACAGAACTGGCAACTGAAGCTATGTGTGTAATGTCCTTTTACTTGCAAGGACAGACTTTTGAACATGAACCTATCCTGTGTGACCAACTGGGACAGATCAGCCCACTGACTGCCACTAAAAAGCTTCATATGCACTGTTACAGTGAAATCAACACATCTGTAGTCAGTATTTCTGATTTCCATATATTTCAAAGTACATGGACACAGGTGAAATAGGGGAGAGCTAAAAAAGTAAGGGGTTGGGGGAAAAAGGAGAAAAAAGAAACCTGCTCGCTTCTTCCCCCCCACAAAAAAGGGAAAGAAACCCCCCAGAATCGAGTACCACTACCATCACAACACGAGAAGAAAAAGCAGTAAGACACAGAGTATGCTCCCTATTCACACACACACGATCCTGCAGAGACTTTTTGTGTCTTTCTGTTTCAGCTCTTTCTGGACTTCTGTATGAAGACCACAAAGAGCTGAAATCCCTTTAAGCACTCAAAACCACACAGACCTCCAAACCCTGCAGGTAGCCTCTCAGCTCTCAGGACCACCATTCCCTAGGAGGAGTCACACTTGCTCCCATCCATCTGCAGAGCTACACTTGCAGATGTTAGGGCTGCTGTTTCAGTGCCCTTAATGGACACAAGTCTGATATCGCCAGAGCACAATTCCTTCCTCTTTTGTCCACTTACTGCTAATACCTCTCCATGAGCCAGTGCTAACACAGAAGCTCCATCAAGAAACTGAGGTATCTCTGAAACCAACTCCTTAACAATAAAAACTACATCATAGTGGAAGCTGCCAGGAGTTAAGAGAGGTCCCAGAATGACCTTTAGCTAAACTGGGATAGATTTGTACCAAACCATGCAAGCATGGTCTAAAAAAGGTAGAGGAAAAGAAAGTAGATCAGCAAGGACATTTCCTCCTTAAAAGGGCCGATATGTAACAGCTGTACATTTATAACACATTTTTCTTTCCTTAAGGTAATCATCACACTTCATGCCTAATATCTCTTAGGCTTATAATATTATTTACTAAAGGACAGCTGCTACTAGTCCATCTCAGAGCTACATAGCTTAAGATTTCTGGGAGATGTATCTGTAAAGGAAACAGCAGACAACTTACTACGATAACCGTGTATGTCAGAGGGGAAAAAAGAATGGTGAAACACAGCAGTAAAGATCTGCTGTGTTGTCCTCACCAGGGGCAGGAGAGGTAACAACTCTACAGACATCATCCAAAGCTACACAGCCCTCTCAGAAGTTTCCTGAGCTCCAACAAGGCCAAGCATTGGACCAGTTGAGCTTTGCTCCCTTCCCTTTGTATGCAGAAAGACTTGAGCAAGTATGGTTAACTGGGTCCTTCTGTAACCTTGAGGAGCAAAGCCACAAGCACAGAGCACAGCATGCTGATGACAATGTAAAACATTTTCTTCTTGTCTTTTTTATCTCCAGTTTAGCAGATTTCTTTTGACATCTTCATCACATGCTATATGGTCTGCTAGTTCGACTATGAACCAAAAAAGGCAATAGGACTACCCTGCATACAGCCTTTACATTCATGTATTTTAAAGGACAGAAGGAATAATCGCATTCCTGGCACAAACACTGTGCTGGTGGAACCCGCAAATTAAGTTGAAGCATTCATCTAGTCCATCATATCTGCAAAATTCAAATTTAATCTAGGGGAAAATGCAGCATCGCAGCTTCATTAAACACTGCAGCACACACTTGCTTAAATATATATTTATGTAATCCTTGTCTATTTTCACCCTTCTTCCTCCCTCAGCCTCAAAGCAGAAGCAGCCTCCTTCCACAAGAAAAGAAGTGTTGCTTCAAAACAAGCTGGAATACTAATCATAAAAGCAGCAACATACTAAGATCCTCATGTTTTTTATTTCTTTGAGACATGCAAAAAAAGGTCTGTGTAGGGAAAAAATGAGAGGGGACGATTTTTATTTCATTCATGAAAGGCAGGAATTATCTTGTAACACATGCTCCAAGTGTCATTAGCCACTTGATTTGAAATACATTTAAATGGCACACTACAGTCTGGGCTAAAAAGCCCAGCCTTCTTTTTCAAGAGGGTTCTATGGTGAGCATATTAAGGGTAAATATGCCACCAAGTAGCAGACCCTGCATTTCCAAAATCTAAGCCTCCACTGAAGTAAATGAGAGTTAAGCAGTGGCAGACAGAATGAACTAATTCAACTTGTTCTGTAGACCAAGAGCTAAGTAAAAAAAAGACCTCAATAATCAATGCCGAGAGTGCTAATATACTGTTCACTTGAACTTTTTAGCGTGACTGTACACGTCTCAGAATATACCAACACACATTTCTCTTGAAAATGTCATTTGTTTTTAAGGACAATCTGTGCTGCCAAAAATCTGTATGTTATCCATGATGTTTCATTAAATTGATCATTTTCCTCAGAGCAAAATGTATGGCTTTTCAGGCTGCTGAATTTAGAGTGGTACAGGTTTACAATAGATTTTGTTCTTCAATACAATGGCTATTTGGTTTGAGAAACTAGAAAGAGCACATTATGCAGCCTAGATAAAAACAACATATTAGGATGAAAATGACAAGGTAACATGGAGAGAAACCATTATCGAAGCAGCAAAACCATTTTCATCACATCTCAAATTCTCTTCTCAGAAGACCAAAATATTTTTTTTCCTTTTTCAAACATCAGCATCCCTGGCAGTTCAACAAGCCTTTTAACAAACCTTCAGAAGCTCTCAACAAGGACAAAGACTGGAGGAGGGGGGAACTGCTGCCATCAGTCCTGCCTGATTCTGCCTGACACTGGCCCAGGCCAACAAGAGTAAAAGGATTATTGAAAATGGTGGTGGTAGGGAGCCAAGCAAGTAAGTAAAAATGAAGACAGGGAAGTCGTTTGATGGCCTTTTCGATCCACCTACTAAACAGGGGACTTGAGGACTGCTTTGAAGCTGGGGGTTGTGGGGTGAGTTAATTTCAAGGCCTTATTATGGTCACATTCCAGCTTGTACTGGATTTGGCTAAGAAGTGGCTTCATGTTTGGGCAAAGCTGCTGGTGAAACCCATGGCATAAACACAGAATATTTGATAAAAACAACAAGAGGGTAATTTTAAAAAGTATTATGCTTAGAGATTAGAAATGTCAACACTGTTCTGTCAACAGCTATAATGAATTACCTGTTATCTGAATTTACCCTACCATTTTCTGCTCTACATAACACAAAGATGCAATTAGGAGCATAGCAGCGTGCATTATTAATTCTTTTCTTTTTCCTTTCTGAGGAGGACTTTAAGAAATACACGTTCAGTGAAAAAATGCTTGTAGATCTCAATGGCATTTAGAAAGAAAGTGAACAAAAGAAATCAAGCAGTCATGATATGGTTTTAGAGATGCCAGGTCTATAAATTATTCTACGCGTTAAAAAAACCTAAGACCAACCTAAAATGGAACAGCTCCATGCATACTTAAAATGGAAATGAGCACCTCCAAACTAAACTGAGTAGGAGAAAAAAAACATGTATCAGACAAAATGGCTTTTTTGCCAGCTGTATTGCTTTTACAATTCATTTTGGACACCAAGCTCAGCACAGATGGCAAAATGATTTCAGTCCTTCAAGGAACTCACATAATGTATCCTAATTGCTAGACATAAAATTCAGAACATAGGAGTTGTTCAAAACTGCTAATATAACATACACCACTTCGTTCCTTCTGAGCACTCACTCTGTTTAAATAGGGAAAGGAGCACACCTAAATTAACCTCCTACTCTGCATATTCACATGACTCTGAAAACACACTTTGCCAAAGGGCAAGCTCCAGATCAGTTTTATGGAAACTTTTCAGCAAGGCAAGGAGCTGACAGGCCTTGAAATGCACCTTCCTTCAACCGTCATATGCCACTCCAGTGCTTGAATATGTATGGGTGGGGGCAACTGGCTTCTTCCACAAACCAAGAAAGAGCAAACTCCAGGTGCAGTGGACCCTACCTATTTTACTACATCAGCTAATCACCCATCAGGGGCTGTTCAGAAGAAACCTTCCCAAAGGGGCTGGTTATCCAGCAACCGTGTATGGCAGGGTTTTCTCCAACATCCCTCCAAAACAGCTGGAACTGCAATGGCAGCAGCAGGACTAGACTGATGGCTTGATGTGAAGTGTCAGCTACACTCACACCACATTAATGATTTTGGCACACATGCAGGTGTAACCACTCCCTTTACACTAAAGCAATGTTGCATAGGCATGATCTGCAAGATTCAAGTCCTGCAGCAACCCATGCCATTTTACTTTTCAGCACAGGTACAATTAATGTAAGGGCATGCTAGCTAGTTTGACATTAGAAAAACCACTAGTGAACAGTACTTCTGTAACCAGCATCTCATCTCACCCAAGAAAGCTTGATTAGCTGTATGTAAAGAGAAAAGAAGAGCCATCAACTTTGGCTGAGCTCTGAAGAATGTGCAGGTATGAAGACAGAGGAGATCGATGTACTGTGTTTCCACAAGCACTGATTCAGTAGCAGAGTTTAACTGAGGTCAAAGAAGTTAAAAGGCAGCGTTCAAGTATCTCCATTCCCTTTCAAATTAGTAACATACAGTCTGAGCTTTATCAGCTTTAAACTGTGTGATGTTTTGTCCAAATATAAATTCAGACAGTTCCTGTGCTGCACTGAGCTCCCACTCAAAATGAAGCAAAGCAACAAGCCATATAAACCTTTGAAACATGTAGGTGGTTCTGCTTATTCCCCATTCCTTCCTTTCTGCCCTTGCAATGCTCCTGAACTGCTACTTTCTACATCAAGACTTCAAAATCCACCTACGCTGGCAATGGACGAGGAGAGGCAATGAAGGCAATCTCAAGAAAAAATATAAGGCTCCTGGTACATCTCTGCAGGAGAAATTTAAGTCCTTCTGTACTCCATGCACCTTGCAGCCCAGTGCTTTGCCCACTACCCAGGCATCTGGCCTTGCATCCTACGGCCAGTTGCTGGCACGCAGATGGAAGGACAGTGCAGAAGAGCCAGGACACCAGCCAGTTTGCCACCAAGCAGCAGGAAGCATACTGGTAAGCACAGCAAGGAAAGGTTTTTTTTTTATCCAGATTCCTGTTTTATAGCACACCACAGCAGAGCTGATCACTTCAGGTTAATGAAAGTGCACTGCTTTATCACACACTGATTTTAGCTAATCTATACGATTATGTGTAAGATGCCTGCCCCATTTTTAGGGAGTAAACCTGCCAGCACCTTGTCCCACAACAAGGCAGAACCCCCTAAGCTGTGCTTTTAACTGTAACTAAAGGAAATCCCTGAAGTTGTGACATGATCATCTAATAACAAGCTAAAGAACTTTCAAGTACCCAAATCAAGGCTACCACCACAACAGAGTTTCAATATTTACCCTTAAAAACACACATAACAAAGGTCTCTGTTTCTCAAGTCAGGAGAAAAATTCAGATTGGCAAAAAAATCTCCACTTAAAGTGACCTAGAGACGTCATCCAGACCTTCCTCTATTCCAGGCAGGGCTTACATCTAAGCCAGACCCATTTGCTCAGGCCCTTGCCCAGTTCATCTCTCCTAGTCTCCAAGGATGGGGACTTCACCGCCTGCTTGGGTGCCTGTGCCACCACATGGCCACTCTCATAGCAAATACATTTTTCCTCACATGCAGTCAAAAAAATATTTTCCTTATTTCTCCCTTTGTAATCTAACAGTATGAGGCTGCTACCTTCTGACTGCTCTTGCTTTCCTCTTCCCTTTTTTTAAGAAAGGTTTTCGAGTCTGTTTGGGTGTGGGAGAGTTTTTTTGTTTGGGTTTTTTTTAAATGCAACCCACAATTCCAAAATGACCTGACATCCAGCTGAGATTTACAGTTCCAAGGCCTCATTCTGGAGCCCTTCCCTACCAGCGGTATTTGTAACTGAACTGCCAAGTTACTGAGCTATTCATGCCTTAAAACCCCCCAAACTTTCTACTCGTAATTCCTGTAAATTCAAGTATTTTTTTTCTATAACTTTAAATAGAGACTTATTACCCCATGGACATTAACTGTTTCTCTACTTCCATCTTCTTACTCTTTTCCTCACCTTCAGTAATTTCATTACGCATAAATCAACTTTACATATATCAGACAACAGAAGGCCCACAGAAACCTCCAAACCTTACTAGTAGGTTACCTTTGGTATTTTTGTCAGTGGTAAACAAAAGTATTAATTTCACTAAAGTAATACTTAATAAAAAGACAAAGCTACTGGTGAAAAATAATTTTAGTAACCATTACAATACAACATTAAAATGAATGTTCTAGACCATAAAGCCCAAACCCAGGAAAAACCCCGAATAAAACACTGCAAGAAACAGAAGGAACAATCAATGGGTAAAAAGACAGGAATGAAGATGCTAAGAGAGCAGAGACCTGAAGCACGAATTATCTTGCTTTCTAAAAAGGCATTTTCACAGGAATTGATTTGACATTTAGGAAGCAACGTAGCTACTGCCATGGCAATAAGCAATAGCCCCTGCTTTAAAAGAAAATATAATAAAAGTAGAGGTGGTACAGAAAGACATAAGGACTGAAACAGCTCAAGCCATGCCCTTTTGTTTCATGGCATGAAACCCACATTTTCTTTTCGCATTGTCACACACTGGTACGAGGTTATCACAGTATCACAGCATGGAGACAAAACAAAATTAGATCCACAATCTGTTCTTAGGACATAAGGGAGTGGTAATAAGTTTCTGCTCTGAAATATGAAATCAGTCATTGTGACTTCATCTGTAGGGCAAGCTTTATCTATTAAGAAAACCTGAATGGTTCAGTGTGCAGCAGAGACCAGTAACTCTGGACTGCCCCAGTGTATTTCAGTGTCACGGAAGGATGACAGAAGACATGTTACAGCTGATGCTTTCAAGATCAGCCCAGAAAGAACAAAGGCATTTTAAAGAATAAACTGTCACCTCAGCTTTATTCAAAATACTTTGTAAGAAGCTCACTCTGCATATACTATACAAAAATTATCCCCCATGGGTAGAAGACACAGGGACAAAATTGTAACCAATAACAGTCCCCGTAATTCCCCCAGCAACCAATTTTTGAAGCTGTTTAAAAGGCTCCAGAGAAAGCCTCTTTAAAAAGGACAAAAAGACAACGGAGCAGGAGAAAGAGAAAAAGGAAAATAGGGAATGTCCCTACAGACTCAGCTCTCCAGCACACCCCTGCAGCTCAGTGCTTCAGGAGAGGAACCACCGTAGCTGTTCCAGAGAATGAGACTTACTTCCTGGCAGTACTGGAGAATCCCTTCCTTTGTCCCAATGCAGGTCTTGGTGCCAGAGGGGTCCGACTCCCACTTTCCATTCTGCACATTCATGTGCATGTTGAGTTTCCCACAGAACATGGCGATCTGGGGCTCTGCCAACAGCCCAGCATTTCCATCAGCTGGCACCTGCAAGAAGAAGAAGAAATGACAAGAAAAGGTTTAGTTCCACGCCTGACATTTCAGTCCATCCAAAGCAGGAATAGCTCAAGCAAGCCTGAGCCAAACTCCAGGAGTCCAGAACACAATAGCGTAACACAGATTTTAAAGCTCTAACCAAAATGTTGCCCAAATAAAGTTACCTTATCAACTTGGTTAAACACACAGCAACCATCATTTTTTAAGCAGGATTACAGAATTTCATTTTCCACAGGTACTCAGTGTACTGAGGGGAAGAGTTCACTAACAATGAACAAAAAAGCAACAAGTTTTCCCCAAGAACTTCCTAATCAAACCCACAATGTACCTTTTTTCCACTGCTTAGCACACAGGCTGTATCTTACCAAGTCTTATAAAGACTCTGGGCTAAAAGCAGCAGTCTCCAAGTAAAACTAGTCTCAACTGAATCTTAAAATGCAGAGGCTGGGATGGTATCAAAATGGGACTGCTAAAAGTCTAGCTCACATCCAACTATCACAGACTATCACCCACCCAAACAAGCATCAAAACACTCAGGTGGATGAAAGGCCACCCTAAATGCTCTTCCTCACCTCCTGTGGGCACGCTCCCTGCAACACCCTGACTCAGCACCACCCAGCTGCCTCCCCCTTTAAGTGCCCCATCTTCTGGGGTATAGAGCCAAACCTATCAGAGATGCCCTTAACCATTCCCCAATTACATGCACTTCTGGAATATCTGTGAGCTTCTCACCTCAACCACCTTAACACTCCTCCCCCACGAACCTCAACACTGGTTTAAATCCCTCCCATGGGATTGCAGCATTAAGGCAAACAAGTCAAGAGTTCTTTCTTTCAGCCTTCTGCTCTCCCATGTAGCCAACCTCAGAAGGTATAAGCTGAAAGTACTCGCTTCAGTTTTACCATCTAAGAAAACGCAACACAAAGATAAATCTCCTCTTCAACCTAAACTCCTCAAGAGAAGAGTTCATGGCTCTTCACTGCCCTACATGCCCCAAAGGCAAGCATGTCACACTTGATGTACAGCAGAGTATGCAATTAGGTTTAAATATCTATTTTTAACTTTTAATCTTTAGCTAGAAGGCTTCTCAAGGGGAAAATTAGAAACATTTTAAAAATTAATGAAAAGCTGAAGAAACAGAATTACTGTTTCACAGAGGTATGCAAACCCTGTATCGTCAGCTTCCCTACCCTTTATTTAAACAAACACAAAACAGCTTCATGAATAATAAAATTACACCAAGAAACATCGCAGAGTCAACATCTAACTACCCTACCATATTAGCTTAGCGTTGTTAGTTAAAATGCCATAACTAAGACAAGTTGGGGTTTTGTTTTATTTTAGATTATTTTTTTTGGAAAAGCACATTAATTTTCCTGCCCTCAGGAACACTTCTATTGGCACAGATTTCCCTTTACTATCTCAATTTCTCTTCTCCAGTGGAAGGAGTAAGCACTGTATGATTGAACAGTCAACCATCACTGTCCTTCCACTGGGTAATTAGAGAATTTTCCAGTAACCAGGATGACACCTCGTCCGGCTTGCTTCGATTAGTGAAACTATCAGAGGCATCTAGCATCTTCAGAAACTGGAGAACATCTCAAGCTTGACACATCTACATCAAATACTTGCAAAAAAAAATCCTCCAAATGAATGATTTTCTTTCTTTATAGATGCACCACAACCCTATCAAAACTTCAATAAAAACAGAAGCAAGTCATTCCACAGGTGACACGTGTGCATGTGAAATCTACTCACAGTCAGCTCCTCCACCTGAGATCTCTATGAAATTAATAATGCAGTAGGAGATCTACTTATCTTTCTTCACTCAAAATCTTAAGTTGTAATTTCATGGAGACCTTGCCTAGTGGCTTTGTAATTAATAGGGAACTTTTGGTTATTTTCTGCCTTACCTAAGGAAGCTAAGGCAGCTAAAAGCGGCAGAAAACAAAGGGACCACGCTGTCAATTTAGCTCTAATACGACAACCTGTGACTGTCTACTTACAATCTCATTCCCTTCAAAAATTACATAACATCTCCAAGCTTAGTGACATTACCAGAGCAAGTCATGATCGCATGTAGTTTTCTGTATTTTGAGCTGGCAGGGCCATACTGATGAACTGCTCTGCATAGCACTTCTTTATATTGATTAGGATAGCTAAATATTTCTAATCAGAAAGAAACATTAGAAAAGTTAATACGCACTGTCAACAGAACTAAACATTTAGATCACAGGATGATTTAGGTTGCAAAAGACCTCTGAGAACACTGAGTCCAACAGTAAACTTAACACTGCCAAGTTAAATCAAACTGAAAGCCAAACATAAAAGATTAAACTTAGCTGATTTCAAGAGAGATTTCTTGTCTGCATAAGTTATTGATAAGGTAAAACCTAATGAACTATTACTGACTTTAACAAAGAGATCCAACAGCAGTTTTATCATAAAGGGGACTGAACAACAGTATTTTGGGAGGTAGGGGGGAGGAAGTAGCACTTTTTTAAGAACACATGCACTTCAAAAGATAAATGAACAACTCAACAAATGGCAGGGGAGTAAGATAAAACTAAATGTGGTAATTTGTCTCATACATGCTGCCATAACATTCTTAAACACACAAATTCATGAATCACTGGTCACATTAAAAGGTATATCCAGCTTAAATAAGTGACTTGGTGAAGAATTTTATGTATCATTCACATATTCTTCACAGCCAGTGGTTTAATTCATTTACATTCATTTCCTGACAAGAAAAGTCATCTGCATTACAATGCAATTAATGAATCTAGAGCACTGATCTACACAGATAAGCATCTTTTATCCAGTAAAGCTGAATAGGATAAAGCTACAGTCCAGTTTGTTACAATAACGCCTGTAGTGGCAAATCTCTCCTTGACTAATCCTAAAGCTCTTGGGCAGATTAATCTCCCAAAGAATAACTCATGCCACACAAATGACATTAACAGCAACTATTTGCTTTATTAGTATTCTGCAAAAGTAAAAATCTCCAAGCTTATTAACGAAACTGTAATCACATATTTTTGTCTATTTTGCATATGACCTCAAAGAAGTAGCATGCGCTTTTTCCATGCCTCTTGGCAAATCATCAAATAACAGTAGGACCAATTAGCGTGTTGGTTCATGGTAACCCCAAAGTTACACTTTGCTTTTCACAGTATATCCAGTTTGCAAATAAAACACTACTCATCACTTCTACGTAACATCTGGATCACAGATCTATTTCTAGAATGGGAACTACCTGAATTTTAAAAATGACAACTAATGCATTCTGAAAGATTACCTCAATTGACTGTAGAGCTCTGTATAAGCACACTAGTCTAGTACATCACAAGATATTCAGGTACCAGCTTGACATTTTTTATAGAGGAAAAAAAATTAAGTTGTTATACATCTTTTAATTATTAACTTTCAAAAGTGTAGCAAGGGCACACGTTTGGAAAGAAAGGATCCACAGCCATGCTAATGTTCAATGCTGACAGCAGGTTCTCCCTTAAAGGGTTTTAGCATCGCAGGGGCCTGTCGTTCAGCTGACAGACTCATTTCACCTCCAGTTGTGCACACCTTCCCTGCGTGCTCTTCTGCCACATTCCCTTCTTACGAGCAGCTACATGCTGAAGCATTTAAAATATTATTTGACAGTAATGAAAATTAGAATACCTTTCATGCATACATCCTTAATATTCTGCCTACTCTCAAAGAGAAAGCATAGTAAGAACTCATCCTATAGGTGGGGATACTAAAAAGGGAAATCCAATCAACACTAAAGACTGGGATCAGAAGACAGTTCCATAAGAGAAAGCCCATCAGATATATAACTGCTTATCGGTTATAACTGCTTTGAATCAGGAAAGAGGATGGACATAATCCAGCTGTTTTCCCAACCGACTGTGTCAAATAAATAGTTTAGAACAAAAGAAGGTTAAGTCCTGGAAAATACACCTGAATGACTTTGTTTAATTACTGGAGCACATCTTTGAAAACAGAAGTTTCATGGTATTTTTTTCTGATTCTTTTGAGAGGGAAAACAATAATTCCAAGTACTTGTTTGATATCAAAATATCAAAATAAATACAAGAAAAAGAAAACCCGTAATTAAAATGTAGGGAATCTGTTTCTTTCCCATGCTAAGTTATAGTACAGAGGTACCGCTGCTTTCCCATCTTCAGCCCCGGCAATTTAACACATCATTTGAGGAGAGGTGCAAAGGGTCCTTAGTATATCCATGCACTCCACATCCATAAGGCATGCTGGATGCCATTTATACAGTTTCTGAGACACTCAAAAAGGATTTTGGTAGCAGAATACAGAAGACTGAAAGAAGTTTATCTAATTACAAAATTTAAAAAGGAATTGTCTACCTTATCAAAGTGTGAGAATTTTTTTAACTCATTACCATTCAATTTTAACATCAAAGGGCTTTTTCTATCAAACACCATTATTTCAGACAGAAAGCATAGCCCTCTCCCTATCCACTCTCTGTGTCACTGTTTTCTGCAGTTACAAAAGTAATTAGTGTATTCACTAATAGCTTTTCATAATCCCTATTTCAACAAGCAGCATTGGCTTTTTTCACAACTAAGGCTATACTCAGAAAACATAGGCTGCAAGGTTTTACCCTCAAGAGGCTTTCCATCGAGACTAAAGCAACACAACTTCACTCCAGATAGCTCCACTATTAACCTATAATTAAGGACTACAACATAATATGAAAATAAGCACCAGACCTTGTATGTGCTATTATTAAACATCGAAACATAAAAAACCATTCCCCAGAGGTCCCTAAGATGGCTACCATGATTTAGGTTGTTTTATTCTGCAAACACTAACCTGAAGCTACTTTCATAAGCCTTCAAAAGCATATTTAATCTGTATTCATCGCTTCATTTGCAATTACTTTCAAGGAGAGAACATTCTATAACAACCCCCATACTCAAGAACAACAAATGTCCTTATTTTAGGAAGTGATTAAAATAATCCTTCACTTCTTTCCATTTGTAATGCTAACACCACTTCCAAACATTCAATCAAGAAGTCACTGACTACAATTTTTAAGTTTAATAGCTTCTGCTGACAGTAAAAATCAAATAGACGCTCAACATTTGTGAAGCATTAAGCATACTGAAGTAACACATCACCCTTCCAATCCATGCCTGTGCTTTGTCCAAACTTTTATACCACATTCATGTTGAAATTTGAGGTTTCTCACTAACTGCAGCAGCACAAATCTGTGTGCAAAGCAGTTTGCCTCCTCTATGGCTATTAACACAGAATTCTATCTTTGAAGTGGAACTGCTCATAGCTATTGTCTCATATAAAGAATGGCGCTCAAACTAAAGGTACTGAGCGTAAAAGGACTCTCTGCTTGGCCTCACACACTCAGTGAGGAAAACGGGAGATAACCCGGATATCCCCAGTGGGAAGACCAAGTTTCTTCCACTGGACTATGTCTGGTCTGCTGCACCCTACAAGTGAAGATCACTTCTCAATTCCAGAAGTCTACAGTTCAAAGCAGGCAAATGTCATACTAATATAGGCTCATGTCACCAGACACAAATCCATGGCTTCTTGCCCGCTGGTTAACCAATCACTTTAGAACAGAGTGTAAGAGAATATGGCCTGCCAGCCTTTCCATTTAAGCCATAAAATACTAGTCCTCCTCCTAGTTTTATTAGGTACCTAGACAGAACACAAATGCTTTAAAGTCTATTTATATTTAAAATCCTGCTTACATAGATAAATAAAGAAAAAAAAAACAAACTTTCTTTTCTTATAAATGCAATCAGGACAAAAAAAAAAAAAGGAAGAAATTAAAAATAAAGCACTCAAATTAGAAGGGGAGGAAATATCAAATCATTATCTCCCCACAACTTTAAGATGGCTGTCTGAAAACCAAGAAAAAATTTCCATCGCTCTACTTCTCCTTGGAGACGAAGTGTGTCACAAGAGGTTGTCAAAATCAACGCGGATAATTCAGAAACAGGGCTTTATTGTATAATGTTAATATACAAACAGCAGCAGCAATTGTTGACTGTTGTCAACAGTCTACTGAAATAGGCCAAAAAAAACCATTTTACTGGTTACTCAGTAAACCAGCTCAGTATAGTTGCTCCCTTCTGAAGACAAATGTTTCTGGCAAACAGTGACAAAAAGGGCCATGTCTCTAAATTATAGAACACCCTGGGAAGACCCAGATCTCCTTTACAAAATGCAATCAGACTTGAAGAAGCTTAAGCACTCTGTAAACTAAAAAGCACCTGAAATTTGGTTGAGAAACAAAAACCTCCACTGAAAAGCTCCCGGGAAATCAGATGTTTAATTGCCCTGACTATAACCTATTTAACCCAAGTGTAAATACCTGTGTGTAGTCCTCCTGGCATGCTATGAATACAATACTAATGCTAAAAGGCATCACAACAGCGCACTGCCCACTTCTCCACAGCAGCTCAAGGATTGTCTGCTCTACAAATATATTGAAAGCAAATCTGTCTCCAAGGCTGCAGAGAAAGCAAGTTTATCAAAACTATCTTCTGGCAGATGACCACTGCCCCCATCCACACCATTTACATATGCTGTATTTATTCCATACATCTTAGTTTTAACACTTCCCTCAGGACACATTCCAAGTACCGGTAGCATGCTATGTGAACACAGGGCTCGGGCATCGGTCTACCCTGGAATCAAAACAAGTACCAAAACCAAACCAAAAATAAGCCAGGACCAAGCGCTGAGCATTCAAAGGTATCTCATGGAGCAAATGGGAGGTAGAGTGCTCCCCTCCCCATAGGGCTGAGCAATCCAGAAACCAAGTGCTTACAAGAGATACTCGTAAGACTTCAGCAGCAATTTTGCTATGGTATCTGTAACGAAGAACAGACCTGCAGACAAGTGCTAGCACAGACCCAAGAGAGCAAAGATTTCCCCAGCTTGGGCCCCTGCAGAGCCTGTCCAGCTTCACCATGCAAATATTTCCATGCTCCTGAGAGGACTTTGAAAAACTAAAACTGAGCTACAAAACCCAGCAACTCTGAAAGTGGTAATAAATATGAGGAAAGCATCAGCAGAGGAATGGGAGGGGGGGAAATCAAGATTTTACAAGGAAAATTAAGAGTGTATTAAGAAGGTTTTTGGGTTTGTTCTGGTTTTTTTAAAACAAAAAGCCCCTCAGTTAGGATACTGAAGCAATCTTTGGTCGTTTACCTGGCTATATAATGTGTTGACTAATAGCAGCATGGTAAACAACAAACAAAAAACCACCAACAAAACCAAACAAAACTCACACAAAATTAGAAAACACACCAATTCGTATCAGAATTAAATATCCTCCATCATCTAACTTGGAAAAAGCTTAAGAAAAAAAAAAAGGAATCCAGGAACTTTGACAAAAGGAGTGTTTAATAACACCAGTATATATATGACAAGTGTCATGATTTCTTTTGGTATGTCCAGTAATGCAGAAATGTTATGATACTGCCTTTAAATGTCATCACCTGAAAGCCTGTCATTACCCCAAAACAAAAGCAAGAATTTGTTTTACAGAACCGAATTGAGGTTTTCAACTGAAATTAATTCAGTACAAATCGTGTAATTCCAGCATTTTATTTTCTACTCCAACACTCAGAGCCACTATCACTTACTTTATCTCAAATAAACATATCAAGTATAAGAAAAAAAGTAAGTATATTTCACAGCAATGCAACAGGCTACAGAACTATTCCAAGCTCAGTAATAGCTTTTGGGATCCTTTTATACACATGAAACTCACTCACCTAAAATTGAAACTACATAGCAACAGCAAATACACAAGAGTTCTAAATAAAGTCTAATTTTCATTTATATTAAAGCACCTTTTTTCTTATAAAAGAGTGAATTACATGAAATGGAAAATTACCATGCACAGAGCCAGACTCCAACCCATGAAGCAAATTTAAGTTATATCTATCTGCCAGGCTAAAATTGAGGAACAATCCTAGTTCAAGAAATCTGATAACAAGTTAACATTTAAGCATGTCAGCTTCTAAAATTAACCACATCACTCACACGTCAGTGCTATCTAAATTACTGACTAAATTTTAAACAGAATAGCACTCTTCACTTTTCAGGAATTCATGTGAAATAGCTGTTGACTTTAAGATGGCTTCACATCTCATTCATCACATTCCTAGTTACTCATTCACTTAAGCCCCTCAAGAAAAGAGAATATCATCTTTGCTGCTTATTTACACTATATATTTTGTCAACTTTTCCTGCTAAAACTGGGCTGCAAAAGGATATTTTGTAAAGAGGATGCTATTCCATTTGATGGATACTTACATCTTACCAGCATTCCATAAAATTTGTTAGTACTCAACCTGTCACAGAATCGCATCTTTCATTTAGAAGGATTCTGAAGAAGGAAGAAAGGAAATAAGTTATTTAAATTACTCCTTCAGCACTGTTTTTATTCTTTTTAGG
The DNA here is from genome assembly GCA_039877255.1 of Loriculus beryllinus. Taxonomy (NCBI): domain Eukaryota; kingdom Metazoa; phylum Chordata; class Aves; order Psittaciformes; family Psittacidae; genus Loriculus; species Loriculus beryllinus. The sequence goes on along the minus strand of JBCJKH010021482.1, from coordinate 1,008 downwards.
TTCTATATGGGATGCCATCAGGACAAATCAGCAGACTTTGCTTACAGCCCAGTCCCATTTCAAAAGGCTCTGTTTAAATGCTTGGCCTTGTAACTTTCGAAATAAATAACAAACTTAAAAAAAATGCCCAGTATGAAAACCAACAAAACTCAAATTACAGTTCCAAACATGACTCTTATATGACTAATATATTATACAGTAATAAGAAACATCCTGTATTTTTGACACTACAGTAATTAGACAAAGTGAGTTAAAGCACACAAGGCACCTGAGTTTTCCTGAAAAACCTCCCTAAGAAATACCAGATTTTTCCAGATTTGGAAAATCCTGCAGGCTTACATCATTTTCCTGCTGTAGAAAGACAACAGTGAAATACTGAACTAATTACTCTAAACCCGCAGAATTATTACTGCAGTAGAGGAAATATACAGCACATTTCGTAAGCTCCTCCAAGAAGGAACAGAAGCTGAAACCCATCTGCTCAGCAGATTTTTCTTGTGCTACAGTCTGACTGAACAAACCCTTATCTACCCGAGCAGAAACTCACCACGACCAGCACAGCTGACCTTTGTGAAACAGGACCTCCACCCTTCATCAACTGAATTTCAAAGGAAGCTCTGAGGTTCACACTCTACTGTCATTACTTATGTTGCATACAGATCATTATCTGCCCTCAGCACAGAGGCACAACCTACATGGCTAAATTAACTGCTTAGTTTAGCAGACCACATTGCTTATGTTATTCTTCAAACTATGCAGAATGGCATTCTCCTCTGCTGCCATTTGGCTGAACTACAAACATCTGAGCGGTGCCATGTGAGAAGTCTGATGTAACTCACTGGTTTTAACATGAAGCCTTCAGCTATTTTGTACTCCATACATATGCTAAAGGTCCCTCTCATCTTCATTTGATGCAGGCATCAAGCCTGTGAGTCACAGTCTTCTCTCAAAGTTGTCCCACTGGATGGCTTACTACTATTACTATCACCAATTTCATTCCACAAACAG
>JBCJKH010021478.1:14740-28247 GCA_039877255.1 Loriculus beryllinus | reverse complement strand
CCCTGGCAGTGTTCAAGGCCAGGTTGGACACAGGGGCTTGGAGCACCCTGCTCTAGTGGAAGGGGTCCCTGCCTGTGGAACTGGATGAGTTTTAAGGTCCCTTCCAACCCAAACCATTCTGGGATTCTGTGATTCTACCCCAACACAGTTGTACCCTTCATAGTAATCAGGTAAAAGTACTTGAAAGTGCAAATGTTAAAAAGTCCCTCAATGAAAACACAAACTACCTTCCACTTTGCTTAATGGTAGTTTTGTTTCTCATTGCATCTCGTTCAAAATTCATCACTTTCTTCTTATCTCTATAAATTGGTCACATTTAAACAACTAAAAAACCCTTCCCCATATAGCGAGCTACCTTTTTTCCCAATGAAGACCACATAAAGCTGCTCACAACAATCCCTGTTAGTCCTATATTTTACGCTGTCATGTCCTGTTTCTGTGGGTGAACTAGCTCCCACCTCAGCGCTTGCCAAGGCTTTGGAATGACAGCTTTATTCACCCATCGCTGCAGCACTGCAGATAATCACATAAGCATCTCAGGACCACACCAGCTACTGACAGCTGCAGGGAGGGGGAGCTTGGGCAGGTTTTTGCTAGACAAAGAAAAATAATAATGCCCAATAAAGATGGTTGGCCTGTTACCTGATCCATCCAGACCTGAAGGTGAGACTTGAGAGCCTTCTCACTATGTATAAAGCAATGAAAACCTAAACATCTAGTGCTAAAGAAAATACATTGAAGCCCATTCTGTGTGAATGACAACTAGCAGTTTGATGAACACTACTTTCGTAGGGTGCCTTTAGCAGCTGCAGCTATCCCTTTGGATTTCCTGCTAGCTTCAAGAACAAGCCTACGCCCAGTGTCTGTGGCTTTTCTCCAGGTAATAACAACTTAATTTTTCCCCAGAGCCTCCAAACCTTTCCTCTCAGATCTAAAACACTGAGTCAGGAAGCAAGGCTTTAACATAGGCAGCGTAACAGATATTAACCAGATCTCCGTGTGTGAAAACACTCTGGCTCATAAATGCTGCTGGAACTACCATTACTCAAGTCTTGGAAAACAACTTTTATCCAAACCAATTCAATCTATAAGAGCTCTAAGGTTCTTCCTGGCAAATAACAGTACGTTTTTTTCTATAGCATACACTTAAACCACGACACACACCATGACAAGATATCTGTGTCTTTAAAAAAAGCACCATCTTCTACAGCAATATGGCAACAAATAATCCTGTAATGTAATGACGTGTATTTCTTCTGCCAGGGAAAAGAATGTCATGGTATCAACCCATCCAGGCTTGATCACCCACAAAAGAAGAAAGGAATATTATTACTTGATGGCAATATCAGTAGCTCAAATATCATCCCCACTATTTCTTTTAGGGCACAAAAAATGCCTGAAGCACTTATAGTTTAGGTGCTTTGTGCTTGCAGTGGAATCCAAACCCCTGATTGAGGGGTTTATGCATGCTTAAAAGAGGTGGGTGTGGAAAGAGAAGCCAGCAACCTGCTACTGCCAAGCAGGAAGCTCTACAGAGCACTGCAGTAGGAAATGCTGAACACTGGTCTGTACCCGACCTTCTCACCTTTCCCTAGTGCTTAAGAACCAGCAGCAAGAATACAGGGAAGCATCTTGACCCACTTGCAATACCAAACCCGTGGATTTTTCCTCCACAGAAGCTTCTGCAAAATTCAGTGACAGATTTGAGAGGCTTGTGGTTTGCAAAAGGCCAGTCACAGGGAGTGAGGACACATCCCGATGCAAGAGACCAGGAATCAACTCCCTCCTAAACCTGAGGAGATTCAAAACAACTCCTGCTTCTTTGCAGGGTGCTTTCACTCTAGTCCATGTGTTACTGTGGGCAAGGGTGGAAAGCACTTGCCACCCCTCCTGCTGGAACTGGCATACTGTGGAGAAAAGAACAGCAGATTGATACGGTCAGAAGCAGAACACAGAGAACCAGGATGTGCAAAAGGAGAGGTTCTCCTTCCAGCTGTGGGTCATATTTATCCAGGTGCCATTCACAAGTAAAATGTAACAACAGTGAAGATCAAACCCCATGACTTCTCTCTACTGACACAAACAAGGCTGAAAATTCCTTTTTTATAGGCTCTGAATGGTTTGTAGGCAAGAAAATACAGGCCTGCCCCTGCTCCTGAAAACAACAGGAACTGACAACAGTAAAAATGCTTATACATATTGTTGTGATGGTCCAGAAATCATTAGGAGTGCAAAGTCTAGTATTGCTTGGGGCTGTTATGTCTGTGGCTATTACAGATTTACGTTAGTCTTTCATCACTTTTAGTAAAGATATTTTTAAAATCACTGCAGATCATTTCATTAACAGGATAATGATGTCTTAAAATGAGGATATGTTTTTATTTCAGCAACAAGAAAAATCCTTTCTTTGTTATTTTAGTAGCTCCTAATAGTTCCTTTTCATCCTGAAGCACGGGAAAAATCCCCACTGTATTCTGAAGTTCAAGATTCAAATCACTTCTCACAAAGGCTAATTCTGCTTTAGCTTCCAGGTATCTTTTGAAAATGGCTTTCAAGAAATAATATCCACTGTAAATAGATCCATTTCTTTAGGACACTTCATTCCTTTCAGTTTGCAAAATATTCTTACTTGGTATATAAAGCCTAATCTGAAATGCCCATTTCAAAATTTAAGACAGTCCATCAAAGGCATCCTTCGAGCTTGCAACATTAAGAAACATTCTTATGCGAAGATGGTGTTGACCATTGTCTAAAGGCGCAAAGCACAAAAGAAATGCCAAGCTGGCAAGAGAATATCACATCAGCCCTTCATGACCAGATACAACTGTTACAAGGATTAGAGGGTGCCAGGGAAAATTGCATTTCCCGAGCACAATTATGGCACTGTCATTGAAATAAATGGAATCATTTCAATGAGACAAATTAGTTATCTTACCTTCTGCAGCAGGCAAAAGGGACAGGCTCATTTGCACGTTTTTCTGCAGCCAAAGGAAAGAAACCTACATCCACCGACTCCTTTCTCTCCTGAAATACACTTGACCCACAAACCTCTCTGTCTTTGCTACCCTTTTTTTTTCCCTTTTAATTTGTGTTTGCTGCATGGCTGGCCACATCCACCTTTGTCATGTCTACAACAGTGATTTCCTTCCTACTCTGACTGAAGGAAGTCTCTTTCATATTCAAAGCAATGCAACACACACTGACAAGTGCATTAGGAAAACGTTCTAAGAGAAGGGGGGAAAAGGAGCTCTGAGGTAGATACACACACCAAGCGCTCACCTTTTTCTGTTCAACAACTCTAGAATTGGGTTAAATTAAGAAATTGCATTCTACCAGACAGAAAGACAATGTAAAGGTGAATGAGGATGGAGAGCCAGATGGTATAGGGAACTGAAGGTTTAAACAAGTACAGTAAAAATGGGTCAAACCCTACTGAGGCAAACTCTTCTGACTAGGAGCTTTGCCTGAGTAAAAATGACAGGTCTGGCTCACTCAAGTCAGCAAAAGATCAACTTGCCCACAGAAAATAAGGACTACATCTTCTAACACAGAGCAGAACACAAGATTTCTACTACCACTAACTACACTGAACTGACAACATTGATCTTTTGGGAAAAAGCAACATAATGTACTTGTGGTGAAATTATTTCTATAAGTTCCTTCTGTTTGTCAACCAACTCTACTGCGAGTTCCAATTTCAGAGCTGGCCATAAACAAAAAGCTTCCAGCAGAGTGCATTAATGACTCAGCACATCATTCCTAACCATACTCCCCTTACAAATGTACACTTTTAGGATTTATAAAGGCAATCCGCTCTGCAAACTGAAGAGCTGAATCAAAAAGCTGTCATGGAAAAGTGTCTTTTGACTAGCATTAAAGCAAATTATGTGAATGTTTTTAAATACTGTGGTATTGTGTAAATCACCTCCCAAACACTGACCTTTCAGTCCTTGCACTGTGGGATAGCTAAGGAAGTGCTATTATATTAACTCAGTTCTACATGCAAGGAAAGAGAGAATCAACGATGCTAAGTGACTTGCTGAGTCATATGCACAGCTGGGAACAGCACAGTCCAGTAGTTTATAATGACCTCGAGCTGTATACAGCTTTGCCACCTTCTAGTGTTAATGCAACTAGCAAAATGGTTTCCAGTTGCTTAGGGGGCAGTCTACAACCTCCAGTCAATTAATCAATATGAGTACTTTATAAAACCCTGAAATACATGCAAATAACACTGTGAATAGAAAGAGTCTGCAAAGCTCATCCTCAGCTACGGGTAACGGAAGAACCTTGACACTGGCCTGAAGCAGAAGAACCAAGTCCTATATTGTGATCTGAAAAATCAAACAGCACATGCTGAACTAGTCAAGTGAATTACATATTGAAAAATAGTGGTAAAACTCTGGTAACAATTTAAAAGCCTTTGCTAATGCCCCACTTGCTTCCTTTTCAGTTAGTAGTTTTGACTGCCAGTACCTCGGAGTGACGAGTCCAGGATGTCTTGTACTGTATTTTTGAACACACAATGGGCAGATAGGCTTTGTAAAAAAAAAACCCCAACCAACCAAACCAATCAATGAATGAAGTCTTTAGATTGGTTACTAACCACATCCAGCAGGGATTTCCAGATTTCCAGTACAGTGGATTGACAAATGTTGTTAACACAGCCTGTAATTGCATTAGCTCACAAATGACTGCAGGATGGAACCTGCCTAATTGCAGTGTCCTGACAAACTGCGAGTCAGACTCTGTTAGCACATGAAACTGCAACCATCCACTTGCAACATGTATAGAGGCTCTGTGTTAAAATACCAACAAAGTTTGTGCAAGCAGATGATAAATTATTTTCATGCAGTTACGTAACAAACAAGACAAAAAAAAAGCTAAAAAAAAAAATCAGAGAAGGAAATAAATGGACACATAAAACTGCTGTTGACATGGCAGAGTTCATCTGACGGCCCCCTGGAGATTCTGAACTCAAATCCTTCCCTCTTACCCACATGATACAGCTCAGCTTTAACATGTTGCTGTCTCCTTGCCCCGATGGCCTTGATGAAGCAATCTGCTCCTGAACAAAGCACTCACACGCAGGCTGACCATTGTGACAAGTTCACTGGGATTCAGGCCTCCGTTTAAGATTAAGCCAATACTTAAGTTCTTCACTAGAGGGGATTTTAGCAGGAGAAGATTCAGTGACCACGGGCTAATGAAACTGAACATTTGTTGTGCAGAGCTGAGTAGAAAAACGTTTTGTGAGGCTAGAATTTGACTCCTGCACTCTGTGTACAGAACCCTCAACACACAGAGGCATCGAAGCATGAATTACAGATTGAAGACCAAAGACATGATCCAACTCTGAATCTCCTTGCTTTCCATGCATTAAAGCTAAAAAAAAAGCAACCAAACAAATCCTAAGAATAGAAGAGTGACCCACACTGAATCACCTTTCTGGTGACCACACTGGGTCAGCACACATCTTGACTCATATTGCATATAACAGATAAAAAGGTGAGCATCATCACCTTTTTGTCTTTAATATGGATGTGCTTAACACGTCCTGTCAGTTACCTCTGTGCCTATGGGTCTACCTCATCCACGCATTGCAGTTGGTTTGCAGATGGGGAGTTACTGCTTGAGAATGCTTTATCTTTTCACATGAAGGTGTTGAAAGTATCTCCATTTTTTGATTCCCCCATCCTTTAGATTCATGTCTCCTCCCTCTGCTGACAGCTGTGCACTGCAACATCCAGGAGACCCTTACCTTCCTCCAGAGCTCCAGTTTTTTCGGAAGCTGGCGATGGAGGTGGGGAAGGAGGCAGGTTGGCTGACTCCTCGACTGCTGGAAACCAAACAGTGAAAATGAGATACAGCAATTAATTCCAGGGAGACTGATGCTTGACACAAGCAGGCCTGTTCTGCCCAGCTAAGAGAATTACTCAATGGGGACTTGTGCCTAGTGGATTTTCAAATAGACCTTTTCAGAATACATGGATTATTAAAGTCATAATGAAAGGATTATACTTTTTTTTTTCAAATGGTATGAATACTTTTCAAAATTATGGGCACAGAGTACAATACAAAAATCAAGTACAAAATAATCCTTTAAATTAGTGCTGCCATTTAGAAAACCTTCAGTAACCCAAGGCAACAACAATAAAGCATCTGAGCATAAGAGATTTTATAAACTCCGGCTGACTATCAGAACCTGGCACCCCATCTTTTCAGTTTACCTGCAGTACATGAACAGAAACATTCTGCAAGCCTTTTTTTTCTCTTTGCCTTCTGCTGAGTTCAGTGTTAATCACAGAACACATGCAAAGACCGCTGTCTATAGAAAAGAGACATCAGCACTGGGAACTTGTGTCAGGCATGACATAATAGTGATTCAGCTGAGCAAGGCACAGGGAAATCTTAAATGTACTCAGATTGGGTTTTAGACTCATTCCCCATCATGAGGCTGAAAGCAAATATGTTTTTTCAATTGTTTCAATTCAAGTACAATTAAATCCTCAATAAATTGCTTCTCAAGTGAACTCAGCATAGCCTCTGCATCTGATTTCATACCAGCCACTTTGAGGATTTGTTTCTGTTTGAAACCAGATCCACTACTGGGGCTTAATCAATGCTTTTTAAACAAAAACCCAACCAAACAACCAAAAGCGACAAATCCGTTTTAACAGATCTGTCTTATAAACAGCATCTCTCAACAGGCAGATCTCACTCAGTCTGAGACGCAGGACTTCTTCCCAAGTGTAAAAAGACCAGTTTCAAAGCTCCAGAAGAATTTGACAGGCTTCTTTCTATTGATTTCAGTGTGATTTGGAAGTGACCTCTATGTGACTTGTCCTTAAGACGTGCTGTCCAGGGACAGAGTATTTGTATCTTCATCACAATGCAATCCTACCTGCACTTATTTAAGAGTCACTGACCACGGGAACACCAACAGTTGCTAACTGAAGACATGCTTCTCACAGTATTTTAAAATCAAACCAGATGGAACTGAACATCCATTGTACCCCACCCAGGCCCCAGCCAAGCAATCTGTGCTTATGTGTGTATGAAATGCTTTGCAGAACTGGGGTTTTTCAAGCAAAACTGTGTCTCTCTAATGACTGGAATTACCAAGCAACACACCTCCCCGCTGCAGTTCAGAATTAGTTCAGTGAAGTAAGAGACCATGGGAACCAAATGTCCAATGACTATTCTAGATTACTCATTGACTTTAATTCACTCCCAGGCAGGGTCCAGCCACTGTACCAAACACACTGCCTGTGGAGAAAATACCCCAAGGCATTATTTTGATTCAATCACAACATATGTGCACTCAGCAGAACTTATTCTGGGGCAGGCTTGCAAGACTTGCCCAGACCTGACCTACCTCAAGATGGAGCATGGCCTTTCTGTGGCCTCTGGTGTATATGTTTTGAGCTACTGTGGAAGTTTTCTGGCAGGGAGGAAGCACTGTAAGTACAAATGGCAGTATACTTACTTCTTCATATCTATCTATCCATCCATCCATCCTTGTATTTCAGAAAGGCATTCCACAAAGGAGCCAGCAGAAGGATGGGGGCACACCATGGACCAGTGCAATGGTACCATTCCCAGCATTGGCTTCTACCATATATAACTCCCTCCCCAACAATCTCCCTTCACCCTGCCCAGCTCCAGGTGCTGCTGGGTCCCACCAAACATGATGACCAAACCACTACCACCAGTTCCATTCATGGTTCTGCCACTCAGGAGTCAAAAACCAGGTGGAGAACTGCAAAGAGTGAATGAGATAGTCACAAGGACGTGAAGAATTGAGGCAACAAGGATACTGCTATCATTATATGGTTCCAGCAATTATCCAGCGGTGCTGCAGTTCACCCATGACCATAACCTATGGGTAGGTTCTGTAACAACTTGTTTAATATACATACGTAGAACATTTGCAGACACGAGGATACTTTGAACATCCTTTGTCTCCTTTTACCTAAAGGTAGTGGTCCAGGCTGGTCTTTGTGCTGGGCTTCTTTTTCCTGTTCTCCTTTCAGGACTGCTACAGCTTCAGCTGTTACTACTTGTACTATCCTTGCAGACACTTCCTCTGTGGCAGCAGCAAAGTCAGAAAAACAAAGGAAAATATTGTCATGAGAACAATGTTTTAAAAACATAAAGATTAGCTTAAACAAAAAACGCAGACTGCCTTAAGCCTTTTTTAAAGGGTAACCTTTTTTTCTGACATATAAGCAAATCATTAAAAATGAAATAGAAGGAGCAGGTATTCCAAAGACCTCAGTGGAAAACGCTGAGTATTTGTAAAAAACCAGGACTTCAGCCTTTACAGTAACATGCACAGAGCATCATTATTAAATCCACTAGGGACAATGTGCAGCAACTGCAAAATTTTAAGATGATAATTTATTAAATGTCTAGAACTGTTTTTGCAGGTACTGTTTTGCAAACAAGGGTGAAATGGCCAGCTGAGTAATGGGATTTCTTGACATTTAGTACATGGAGTTAGCTACATTCTTCAGATGATATTTTCTCCCCATCAGTACACAGTTAGCATGAATTAAAGGCACTTCCCCGACAGATATCTATGCAGATGAGGGACTTGGGGGAAAAAAAAGGGTCAAATAACATTTCTGTATGATTCAAATATGTACTTTGTCCTCCTCACCCCTTTGAAGACTGCAACACAAAGCTTTATTTAAATAGTAGGTCTCAATATCATGCAGGGGGATCGCAGAGGATAACATCAGTTTGGTGGGATGGGCGCTCGGGCCCTGGTCTCTGCATGCTTGACTTGGGTGCCACAGGACTTGTGTTCTGCTCTTCCCCACTGCCCTCAATGTGTGGCATGCCCCACAGGGGCTGAGTAACCAGATTCTCTGCTCTGGTGGGCAGAGGACGGCGATGGGACCACTATGGAGTTAATACTTCCAAACTGAGAAATGGTATCAACTCTAGACCCACTCCAAGGTGCACTCAAATGTCATCAGGTACACTGCCATATCTGGAAGTCACTGGAGATTTCAGTTCAGGCACCTTTGATCTAGCAAATCAGGGACTTAAGGATTGGTCCAACAGAGCCATCTACAAAAGAATTCCGAGAAAAAGGGGTTTGTTTTCTTATCTGTGCACTAGCCCACTCTCCCTTACACATTAATCAACATTCCTCCCTCTCAGAGCCAAATTCAGTGGAAATAACCTGCTTCATACTCCAGCTATTTCTGGGTGCTAGCTGACAAGTTGTTTCAAGTGCAGGGTGCTGAGCTTTGGGGAAGGCAACAGGCTGCTCAGCTGGGCACACACCTCAGAACAGAGCAAGGACTGGAGCGCTGCTGCACACCTCATATGGAGACACGGGGTTCTAATGGCAGACAGCAACACCTCCTGCTCCTGCAGAGGAGACACTCACCAAGCCCCCATCAATCATCATCCCGAGGGCACAAATAAAAGCTCTCTGCTCACCCATTACTGCATCCTTCGGGCAAGGACCAGCTGGGAAGGGAAGTATATTTAAATCAATGCTCTACATGTAACCTTACAGCAACCACCCTAATAGGGGATGCTGCCTGTTAGATTTGTAATGATGATTTCTTCTCATAATTAGTACAGGACTCCTTTGTACTTTTAATGTAAAGTTACTTCTCTTCATTTGTCCTTAAGAAAAGCTGATTTTTTTCCTCCCAAAAAGCATATATGTGCGTTATTTGGCTTTCAGAATCATGTTTGTCTAAAACCAAAATGATAGGTTAATCTTTCTTTTGTGCAAACGGTGTAATGAGATATTTTAAAAACTCATCCACTGGCAAAGAACTGTCATAACTCTTGGTATTTATATCTTACAATTCACTTCCCTCCTGACTGGTCGTCAGGAAGGCAGTGACTGCAATAGTGTTATAGACTGTGGCCAATAGTAAGAGTAGATGGATGAATATGTCAGAATAACTACCAAGGAGCAGCAACAACAAAAAAGCTGATTTAAAAACCTGCTAGCCCAAGAATCTGTAAGTATAAACTTGCTCAGGCTAAATGCAGACTAGTTGCTGAAGAGACTGCTTTCCTGCTGGCAGGGGTGTGAAGTTCTGACAGTCTTCCACATTGCAGGAAACAACTCAACTGGCTTTGAGATGGAGCCCGAGACATTTACAAAAGGGGCTATATATGACACAGAAACCTGTATTAGCAGGAGACTGTGAGTGGCAGCTGTAGATATCTGTCCCTCTATTAAACAACATGCCCCTAGTATGTGGTGAAACTCTACTTCGTGCTTAAGTAGACTGAATTGAGCACCATAACCCCATAAATCAAGTCATGCATGTAGCTAGTCTTATGGACCAAAGAACAGAGATATTGGTTCAAAGCCCATCAGTCTTCCCAGCTGCCGTTCACGGGCCTGCACCTCGTTTTGGGGCAGATGGTGGCTTGTCACGCCAGCCCACGCAGCTGGCACGCTGCGGCACCTTGCACAGGTGGGACATGGGGTAGGACACAAACTGCTCTTCCATAAACCATACTTTGATACTTGTTATATCCCTGTTCACATTCTGCTTTCAGAAGGAATGAGTATTGCCCAGACAGCTTTGGTGAGCACAGAGCTTCAGAGGACCACGGCTCCAGCAGACCCCTCGCCAACTGCCACCAACACTCGATGCCTGGAGGATGTGATGTGGGACCCAAACTTCCATTAATCTACTGATCACAGCGCTACTGACAAAAGTGACATCATCCAGATGTTACTCAGATGAACTGATCAAGACTCAATTAGGAAGACAGGAGAATCAATTCGGTAAGCTTATTTTCACAGGAAAATTTTAAGAAAAGGCTCCAATTAATTTTTCAGATATAGAACATGCAAATCCATACCAGATTTAGTACCCTGGAGCATATCCAATGGAAACCCACTCAGTCACCTGTTCCCCATCACCCGAGCTACTGCAACCACCCCCCCCTCCCCCAGCAAGGTAAAACAACTCCCTACTAAAAGTGGCCTCCTTTGTTACAGAATTTATACTTGTGCACATCCAGCCTGGTGCCCTGGTGCAAATGGGCTCTCCAAGGCTGGGAGACTGTTCAGAACCTCTCAGCTCCCTTCCTGATATAATTTGCTTGGGACAAAGATTATGTTCCACAGGGAGATATGGCTGGGGTGAAAGGCTGCCTTATGAAATATGGATATTTCAATTTCAGGCTATGCAAAACAAGTAAATAAAAATAACAAATGGCCTCTAGGGCTTGGGTGTCTTTTCGGTTTGTTGGGTTTTCTCCCTGGGTTTTTTTTCTTCATTTTAATCAAGAAAGGTTCACTTCTGAACACTCTTTTGATGGATATTTTGGGTGACACAGGAGGCACAGGCAGCTCGCCAGAAGAGGAGTGCTTTTGCTATACATGCCTGCTGCAAAAGGACAGACATTTTTGTACTAATGGACACTATAAATAGCAGATCCAACGGGTAAGTCAAATCCTCACAGGGCAGCTATTGAGACTTTTCATAGTTTCCTTATGGTTCAGTTAAAGTTCAAGGAAGCCTAATGATAAAGAACAAAAAAAGAAAAAGCAGAGTTAGCCAGCCTGGATACCAGGCAAATTCTTCGTGGCCTAAATGCTCTGGATTCAGTAGATAGTTTTGCTTGTAGAGATCTATCTCTCTCTTTAAGCAGGTAGACATTCACTGACTGTACTTTGTGCCACAAAAATGGCACTAACAAATGAGAAACAACATCAAATACGCGTTTCTTAAAGGCAACAGGATCTTGGCTTCACATAAGACAATGTAGAATGGCAACGTGGTTTTATGTGGTTTTGCAGTGAGTAAAATGCTACTCCTTTTATATCAAGATGTCAACTGCTCATGATACAGGACACACATTGAGTGTCCCAGTTTGATTTTAGGGAATGCAGTACCCAAAAGTACACGTGGCCCTCGAATATGATGTCCATAAGGAGAAAAGACATTGGGAAAGATCCTCAGCTGGAACTTTCGAACGCCCCTGCCCACAAGCAGGCTGAGCCGAGAGGCCAGGAGCTCACACGCAGGGACTGAGCTTTCACCAAATATTTTTAGGAAACTGTTAGAAATAATTGGCAACTATAAAGACAAGAGCAAAAATCAGCTCTGTGACACATCTCTGCAGTCATGTGTGGTGTCTGCTTCTTTTGCGCCCTTTCAAATGGTTTTCCTTCAGCCTGGGGCACTTTTTCTCTCCCAACCTACGATGACCTCAGGCTCAATCCATGGAAGTGAACCTGCTCAGGCTCAGATATTTGCCTCTGACAGCTTTTGTTCAGCAGCACCTTTTATCTTCTCCCCTCTCTCCCCACCCCTCTATGCAAACACTTGTATTGTGTTGAGGATTGTGTTTGACAGGAGAAGTGTCCTGTGGGCAGCCCTCACAGCATCTCCCCGCCTGACAGGGACGTGACCCAGCACTGCCGCCAGAGGAACAGGCTGGTACAGCTCGCCCTGGGGAACAGACGGCTCATCACCTCGCATGACAGTGTCAGTCATGGCTCAGGCTGGAGTTGCCCCGGTCAGAGTGTGTCCTCAGCTCTTCTCCTTCCCTGCCTGTAACTGCCTGTGTTTCATTACTACCATTCATCCAGTTCACTTGTGTCACCTATCTATAGCTTCTTCCCACTTGCAAACCCATTTCACAGCAACAGGGAAAGCTCCTCCTGAAAAGAAAAAGCGTTTCACATCCCCACGATTTCACCAGGACACTCTTCCAGACCGGGGCAGCATCATCCCCTGCTCCTCCAAGCAACACCTCTATCTGGTACCACTGCAATGGCAGCCGATCTTCCATTTGCCATAGCCATGGAAGATGCCATCTGGTCTCTGCAGAGCAGAACTTGTTTAAGGCATAGAGTTTACAGTGCGCAGCACAGCAAATGCTCCAGGAGAAAACTGAGGGAAAAGGATGATGGAAAGAAGAGACAGAGAAGAAGAGACTAAAATCTCCATCAAAACATCACATACATTCACAGTGTCACCTCTCAGACATCTACCAAGAAAATGAACAGTGAGCTCGGTTAAAGCAAACGGTAATTAATGCTCCTGGAGCACTGAGGCTAAAACAGGGATAAAGAAAAATGCAAACAGATGGAAAGGATAAAATAACATGTTTCATTAATTTTGCTGCATTTTAGGGAAGAAACACAGGCAGAGCACAGAAAAAGGCTTAGCTACATGTGCTTGCAGAACTGGGAAAACAAAGCAATTTCAGTCAAAATGCGCCTGTCAAAGTCCTCCGTGGGGTGCAGAGCAGTTTCCAAGGTAACCAGCACTAATTGTTGCCACAGTGGAATCCAGTCAACAACAAAAGCACACAGCAACCTGCACTGCTTAGTGAGGCAACACACCCAAATACAGTCGTGCACAAAGGAAAGAAACAAAGCAGCTACTTGTGATCTTTGCCAATCTGAAAAGCAAACAGGAGTTAGGGGGGGGGGGGGGGGGGGGGGGGGGGGGGGGGGGGGGGGGGGGGGGGGGGGGGGGGGGGGGGGGGGGGGGGG
>JBCJKH010021478.1:0-11368 GCA_039877255.1 Loriculus beryllinus | reverse complement strand
TGGAAGTGGATGAGCTTTAAGGTCCCTTCCAATCCAAAGCAGTCTGTGATACTACATTATTAAACACAGAGAAAAGAGGAAAAGAAGGAAGAGCTGACAGAGCAATTGTTGAGAAGGGTAATATATGCTTCATCCCTGGAAGTGCTCAAGGTTAGACAGGGCTTTGAGCAACGTGGTCTTGTGGAAGGTGTCCCTGCCTGTGGGAGGGTTTGGAAGTGGATGAGCTTTAAGGTCCCTTCCAATCCAAAGCAGTCTGTGATACTACATTATTAAACACAGAGAAAAGATGACAGCAAAAGGAAAGAGAAGGGAACTCATGGACATTAACAGCTAAGGATTAGTTCCTTTTACAGCTCACCAACAGCCTGTACAGGATGTATTACCCTGGATTTGGCAAATACCCTAAATCTGAGGTAAAAAGCAACAGTCACAGCTGAAGCCTTTTCCTTCTCTCGTATGTGGTACAAGGCTATGGCTGAAAACAGTTTGGGTATGGCAGCAAGACTGCCACATCTATGCAGCATTGGCAGCTCATACATTAATAAAGAAGAGCAGAAGTCTCTGTCTCACCAGATGCACGGGCTGCATGGATGGAGGACCAGACTGTACCTTATTTTATCATAACTGCCACAATCTATAGGATTTGCTGAGAGCTGTACCAAACTGATCGTGTATCACTATAAATTAATTTCAAGGAAAGAAATAGGAATAAGAAATGAAATACCTGAGGTTCATTTTCCCCTCTCAAAATATACAGTGCCTCCAACTGAAACTGATTTCCATAAAGTATTCAATCGACTCAGTCCCGAGTGAAAATGACTCTCTGGGAAGCAGCTAACAGGTTTTCCTGCCTTGGAGTTAATGGTATCTCACAGTTCTTTTCCATATACTGCTTGCACACTAAAATTCAAATACTAAAGCTCTGACCAGGTATTTTCCACACGTAGGGGAAAGGCTCACTCGCATGATGCAATGTACACAGCTGGGGGGGCCTTGTGTTTCCTGCACTTTCTGTATGTCATGAAGAATGCCCAGTAAAAACAACCCCCCAAAACCCAACCAAGACTGCATTTCTGAGCCATCACCTCAGAATGGGTTTTCCAAGCACCACTGCCTCGTTTGGCAGTTGCTCTGTGAAACAGCACAGAAAAGAGGTATGTTTTACTCAGCACCTCAAAAGGAATGAATGGCAGAGTCCACACCAGCAGTCAGCCCCCTCACTTTGAGTCCTGCCTTTGAATTTCCCGATCAGCCTTCCCACAGTGGGTACAGACAGGCACTGGATCATCAGTGCTCATCTGCCAGCTAATGCCAGCTGCTTTATGCTGATCTCCATCCTTCAGCTGGCAAAGGCAGGCAACCCTGTATTAATGATCATTATAAGGATTTCACTTAAAGTGAGCAGTTAATCTACCAGCAGCAACTCAACAAAACAGAAAACCCCAAACCAAAACACCATGTTTTGCTGTCCTTACTCAGGATATGAATATAGCATGAGAAGATATGTTTTCTTGCCCTACAGTGTATCCTCAGAGACTAAACCAGCAGGAAAGACAAAGACAGGGGTTTGTCTGTGGCTTCTAATCTTTTCTTGGGAGTTCCTCACTCAAATTGAAACCCAAATTGCCTTTGCTTTCCAATTTTAATACAGAGTAGCTCATCAGGGTTAGCTGAACCAAGAAATTTGCATATATATGTAATACACACGTACTCTGCACCATAAACACACCCCAACGTAGTATTTCCTTTTCATTCCCATTAAAGTTGTGCCCTGGTGAGGACAGCAAAGCATTCCCAGTCTCTCTCCCCACCTACCCTGCCTCCCTTAACCTTGAGAAACAAATGTTAGAGGAAAGGAGGAAGAAAAATGAAATCCTCCCTTCCTTTGTCAGACAGGCTGTCTGCAGCGCAGGACCACTCCGGAGAGGCTGTGCACTCTGAATGCTAACGAAGCTCGCAGGCTACACATGTTCTCTCAGCGGAGCTTATGAAGGGATCTTGCTCCGTGCAGGGATGTGTTGGCATGGCAACGGGGAAAAAGGAGTCAGCAGCGCCTGGCACCCCTTGCAGGAACAGCAGACGGGTTCTGTAAGTGATCTGATGGTACCTTCCTCCTCTCCACCATAGGTTAACCCACACCCGGTGGTGTGTGGAAGGGCACACGTCCAGCTGGACAGCCTAGGGAACAGCAGCAGGGAGCTGTGCCTTGTGCTGTGCTGACTGGCTAGCCATGGGTGGCAAGTGCACCAAGCCACACATGTGGATTTCAACATGGAAAAGGGCAGGAAGGGATCTGTGAAGCACAAGGGTGAGCAGGTGAATGACTGCACCTCCACGCTCCTCTGCTCCACAGTGTCAGCTCCATCCCTGGGAGCTGCCAACTGCCTATGCACGGAGCAAAGGGCCAGGAGATGAGGTGAGCCACGCTCACCAGCTCATCCCGGGCTGCCACCGAAGAACTTGTTGCTTCCCTCTCAAGGTGACTTTGGAGGAGAAGTTGCCATTTCAGCTCTGCCTGAAACAAGAGCAGCTGTGTGTCTGCGAAACAAGGCTCTGTTGTCTGGTAATGAACCTTCCTCCAAATCTTCCTGCCCTCGGATCAAAACTGGAATTGAAGATTATAGGCTGGCACAGTCAGTCCTCAGCAGTACCACCTTCCAGCTGCAATCAGAAAGACTTCTTCCTGTTGCCAAATACTGCCCAGTGCTCCTGCATGTCCTTCATGGAGACCATGGAGACCATGATGGCATCCCTTCAGACATAAGACAGAATCACTGTTGAAGCCCTCTATCTACACCTCTCAGCATAGGGCAAAGCTCAGTCAAGCCTAGAGGGCAGCAGCCTGCAGAGAGGCATCACACAACTGTGCACAGGTCAGGAACCACCCAGGTTCCTTCTGGCTTTTAAAAGCCTTCTATACTTTATGTAATTCATAAATGTACAAGTTGTCTTCTACCATACGCTGGAAAGGACTCCAGAACAACAGGCCACAATTTAGAACGTGGCCTCTGAACACAACTGCCCCACCAGCCGCTGAGCTAACTCCAGTAGTGGAGGGTCAAGATCTGGCCCATGGAAACAGCAGCCTGCACTGACAGACCCCATCAGGCAGGCAGCCGCATACAGGTGATGAGGAGGATGGGCAGAGGTGAAAAGACAAAGACCAAATTTTTCTCCACAAAAAGAGGAGCCAAAAAGCAAAACTTTAACTGCCAGGATGTGTTCTGTATTTGACAGGATATTCATCCTTCAGCAGCAACAGCTACCCTGGCTACAGCAGCCCCCCAGAAAGGGCTGCAGATGTTTTCAAAAGGCAACGTCCATGGCATACACTCTGAAGCACCAGTGTGGCTGGAACAACATGTTATGAAAGATATTTCCTCCATCTCCTGGCCTTACTGCTCCTTGTTGCATCTCCGAGGCTGTGATTGATTATGTTTTCTGGGAATGCTGACGGCACCAAGTGAGCGCTGGTTGCCAGGCCAACGCACTCCTAAGGTGTTTTGCTCTTACTCGTTAAGGAAGCACAGCTGCTTATGCAATTTCCTCTTATGATGCTCATACTTTAACAAAAAACCACCAAAGTGAATCAAAACACCAACAGGGAGCCCAAAGGAAATGGCTGGTTGATGCTTGGCCAGATTCAATGCTGATGTGGCAATGCAACAGTTGACTCTAAGGGCGTTACTGCACCTGGTTTGAGATACCACTTTCAAAAGCAAATCTGAGCCACACACTGACATTTGCAGAGGAGCTTTAGGGATAAAAGAGACCGATGGCTGAGCCTCTCTGGGTGTCTGGCTCCAAGCCACAGCAGTTAGCACCTGCACACTGCGTTATCTCACCCCCACTCCCTTTCAGGCAACAACTTTTCAGGCACTGCCCAAAACTGCATCAAGCCTTCCAGCTCCTACCAACACATGTCAATCACGAACTGATTTCTGAAGTCCCAAGAGGAGGTGGGACAGCAGAACCAGCCCCTTACAGTCACACAAAACGGATGTGTTACTGGATTTAGTGACCCATAGTGCCAGGTACAGAAGAACCTGCAGAGCCTAGTCTCTACAGTAGTTAATACTGAGTCAGGGAGAGTGCAGCTGGGGGCTGGGGACATGTGGCTTCACCCCTGGTGCTCTGCAGATGAGCAGCTGAGAAGGACATCTACAGCAAGCTTAGCAGAGACAGTAAAAAAGACATTTTCTACAAGTGCTGTTGTCAGCAACTTAATCTGAACATGTCTAAAATATCCCAATTATGTGTCCCAGAAATGACACTCGTATTACTCTTAACACAGAGAAGGAAAGTGCGCAGTAATTACTGTCACATTTCCTGGGCAAATACAGGGAGATCAAAATGCCCAATTAACGGCTTCTTTCCCATGGGAGCCATCAATGACATGCTAAGATGCATTCTTCCAGCTTTGTAAAACAAACAACTGAATCAGGGCAAACCCAGTGATCAAATTCGCCTTTGATTGTCATCGAGTCTGCATCCTTCTGGGCACCTTGGTGGTGGTGCTCAAAACATGCAGCTGGTTGGAAATGCACCTCAGAGAACAAGGCTGGGAGGCTCCTTTGGGAAAGGGGTGTTCAGAGAGTCTGGGGGTACTGTGGTAACTCCAGGAGGGCTTGGGCAGCAGCAGGACAGCCGGTGCAAACAGCCAAACTACAAGGAAAGCTCTGACAAAGCAGTCTTGTTGGAAAGAAGGACTAAAAAGGGCTCTGTACAAAGAAGGCCTGTTTGTGTGTTTACTGGCAGTGCCATCAGCAGTATTATCACTTGTATAGCAAGAAAGGGGAAAAACAGAAAAGATCAAATGAGATGTGGGCCCAGAGAATGACTCAGTGCAGCTTCAGGCTGAAGAGGCTGCAACTCTGTCCCAGCACAACCCACCATCGTGGCTTCAGCCCTACCCCTCAAGGGCTGGGGGCCCTGAGCCAGCAGTACTGAGTTCCACAGTGACTTGCCAACAGTGCAGAGGTAGGGAGCGTTGTGAACGAGGTCCTCTTCACTTGGACACTGGTTACTACAAGGCAAGGCTATGGAAGGTAATGGGATACAGACTGCTTCTTTGACACACTGCCAGGCAGCTAAAACAAGCACAATCCCTGTGTTCCACGTTTGGCTTTGTTTTTGCCAACCTAAAGGGATAAAGAGACTCCCCACCTCTGCTCAAGTATTACTGGCTATGCCAGGGCAGTCTTTCAGGCTAACACTCCCTGTGGCTTACTGAAATGCACTTACTTGAAGAGAAGTTGATCACAGGAATAAACATGATTCAGATGCCCATGCATATGCCCACTAAAACAAATGGCTGAATCAGGATAAACTACATTCAAGGCTGTAACATGATTTGCCCCTTCCCACTTTTCTCTTTGGCTGTTTCCTGCAGGCTGCGCTATTCCTACTGCCTGAATCCCCTCCTCTCCGAAGTAGTACCTGCCATCACGCAAAAGCTGAGAACATCTGGATGAACAGATAAAACTGAACCTGTTTCTACTGTCCTTCAATTTCTCCATTTTTCCCTCCCACTTCCTGACCCATCTTTGCCCCCGCATCGTTTTCATCTCACCAGCTTCCGGCCCTTTGCCTCTCCGAGCTCTCCCACTGCTGGATCTGTTCCCCCACCATTCCCTCAGCCCGTTACTCCTCCCTCAGCTTAATACTGCTGCTCTCTCACTCAGCTGCCACAGGCCCCCCTCCTCACCCACCTTTCCTGTGCCTGAAGAGCTCTGACAGCACGGCAGGAGCACTCAGTGTGCAGTGTCAGGAAGTCTGCTATGATTCTCTGGCAGCCTCTTTGCATCCCACATGGTTTGGGTACCCTGCCAGTTAATGAAGGGCTCTGCGTGTCACTGGCAGGACGTGTTACTGTCCTTAACACCGAGAGACACCAGGGCAGTCGCTGTCCTGAGGCTCTACTAATGGGATTTCAGGAAATGCTTTCATCTGTCACAAAAGTAATTCATCAAGTAACTGTGTGGGTAACCCAAGCCCCCTCTGATTATAAACCTGAATTTGGGATATAATGAAGAAAGCACTCAATCAGTTGAGTCACTGTACATAACAACGGAGTACAGAAGATGCTTCACAATGCATCTAATCACCTTTACCCTGGTCATATAAATTTGACAGGTTAGTCATTATAGGAAAAAAATTCAAGGAAAAAATATATGAATTTTAAGTGTAAAAACCCCAAACCTTTGCAGCTTGATGTTCCTTGCAAGTCAAACACGCTGGACTGTGCTGAAGTGCTGGTTGCCAGAGAACATTGCAGCACATCCGTACTGCTCCTCAGCGCTTCCTCCCTGCTCCCAGCGAGCTGACCACGGCTTCATTCTGCCACTCTCACCCTTCATTACAACACATCCTTCATCAAACACATCCTGAGCTCTACCACGGGCTCCAATGGGAAGCTTCCCACACCAGCCCGCTTCAGAAGGGAGTTTCTGAAGGTTACTCTATCACGCCTACTCTGCAGCAAGTGTCTCACATGACGTAAAAATGTTTGGTTTGACAAGAGCTACAGATCTCATCCTCCACTCCTAATACTTCCAAAATCCTCACCAAGGATGCAGTGCATGTGTGCAAGTGAGAAACGACATGGACAGGCACGGATTAGGAAGAACATATTGAAGCTCAGTGGATCTCAGGCTGTGGGATGCTGCAGACTGTGCCAAAGGCACTGAGACCGCGTGAGCTCCTCAGAAGCAGTGTGGGACTTGGGGCTGGCAGAGGGCTGAGGATGGAGAGGGCCTAAACCCAAGTCTATACAAAAATACATACACAAATATATGCGAAAAAGAAATAGCTGCTTCACTGCCCTTACTTATGTCACATCCAGAGCAGGATTTTCTGCCTTCTGCCAAAAAAACAGCCTATTCTCCCACACGTGTTTGCCTTTGACTTCAGTGGATGCCAGATCAGGCCCTGAGGCTGCCCTGTCCACAGCCTGTGCGCTCTCCCACGTTCCCATCAGTCCATTTGAAAGAAGGCCATTGATGTGTCTCCATAATGCAGCCATTACCAGCACGATACCGAGACAGATCAATCAAAGGCAACACAACAGCCAGATTCAGAGGATTCCAAAATTGAGGTCAGGCTCAATAACTCTTAGACAGACGCCAAGAGAGAGACACACACATATATACAGGAAGGAAAATTTTAACTGTGCAAGCCTAAAAATGTCACTTGCAGTGATGGACTGAATGCATTTTGGCAAGAACTGTTATTTCCTCCCCCATCACCACCCCTCGCCTCTGCACCAGTGTTCCATAAGGTGCCTTTGTCCTGATGGCCTGACACTAACCTTCCCCTTAACACACAGCCCCCAGATTTTACATCACAAGCCCTGCAGATGGGTGCCCTGCTGCTTTGCTGTGCCCTGAAGGGACTATTGCACTGCTGAACACCTCGCCCTAGGAGAGGCCCATTTCATGACTAAATCCCAGCCCCTGGGTCAGTCAGCTGCTGGGGAGCATCCTGAGGTGAAATGCCTCAAATTGTAACTGAGATCCCATCAGCAGGGGTTGTATCAGTGCTCTGCTGTACATGAGCTTCTTGTTGCAGTTGCTCTGGATCTACAGACCCCCATACAAAGGCCAAGAAGCAAGAGATTTTTCCAGGTTATGGTTCTGGACTTGTACCAGGGAAAACAAAATCCCTGCAAATCCACTCAAACCCGCAGTTTGGCTTAATTATCCCAGTCGACCTTGGCTTCCTGTGGACTTTCTCCTCAGCTGTTTGGAGTCAGTGAATTAAACGATTCCCATTATTGACAATCATGTGTATCAGAGCGGTATTTAAACACTACCTGCCACAACACCTCATGGCAGTTGACATTCGCAGACTAACAAAGATGACAGAGTTTAGTGGCGAACGATAATCCTGACTTCAAGATCAAACTCTGAATCAAATACCCAGCTCCAACTCTAAATATCCTGCTTCACAACACATATCAGCACATCCAGCTAGTAGACCCTAGTGTAAAGTGGCAACAAAGTCCAGGGTCCTCTTCTACCTCTACAGGAAGTTTTTGAAGGTTTCTCCTTTAAAAAGTGAAAAATTATTAAAAACATATCTTAAGTATCCTAAAATGACTTGCACTGCATTAATCAAATATGGGATTAGGCAGCGTGTGTCTGCAGGGCATGAGTTTACAGAGAGCAAAGAATTCACGCAGGAAGGCAAGCAGTTTTAGGGACTTCTGTGGTGTTCAAGGACAAAGATGCCACGAGGTAAGCTATATTAAGACTCCCAAACAAAAACTGTATGTATCAACAGTAAGTCCCCACACCAGAGATACTGCAATCTAAGCAGTGAGAAAAAAGCAGGGGAGGAGGAAAAGAGGCCACAAAGTGGTGATGGAAGCGAATGTCACTACAAGAGTAGTCTTGCTCCCCTGGCACATGCGTGTCCCCAGTCCTGCTGCCTCATTTGCTCTTGTTTTGCTATTTAACCCCCTCCCTCCAAAAGCAACATAACAATACACTACTACATGCCCATGGATGGGCAGCAGTGGGTTCCTGCCTCCTCTCACCCATCAATTAAATGCTCCTCAATTAAGTGCTGTGGGGGCACCACTCGGAACCTGAGATTGACAGAGCCCAGAAAAGCATTTCTCTCCCCCCATTCTAAGGAGAATTATTCCCACTTTTCCATGTGTATGGGTGAGACTGGTCCAGCCTGTGTGAAAAACGTGTGGCAAAGACGAGAAACGCACTCAGTCTCCCCATAGCCCGTGTCAGCCCCTAAGAACTGCAGTATCTTAGCTCTGTGAGTCCTCCATGCCTGTTCCTGCTTGTTTGCTGGCTAAGCATAGCACTAAGTAGGGTTACAGCAAAGAGACATGACCTTGTCATCTCCCCTCCTAAACAATCAGCAGCAGCATGGTCACCTGAATGCTTACACAGGGTTTCTTTCACCTTTGGCTTTTAAATTTTGGCTATCCCCAGGAGGAGACTCTTCAAATCTAAACCCATTTACTTTTAGCAGAGAGATCCATTTCCAGCACAACTGCTTATGAAACAGCTGTAGGGTCCAAGAGCCTTAAAATTCTTCAGCTGCTGAGAAATTATGGATAGCATCTTCAAATGGTGTCAACAGCCAACCAACATTGCTAGAAAGATCTCTTTAGCATGCATGGATGGATGCATCAAGGGCAGTTGTGTCTGTACAAGAGAAATTCCTCTTGCACTGTGCCTTTGGGATTTAAAGTGGGAACTCTGCACAGAGAGAATTAGCATTTACTTCTAAACCAGGAAGCCTGCTTTGCATATTTCATTTTGACACAGTCACACTTTTTTGTGTGTGTGTCTCCCAAATAACAAGCTGAATCCTAAAATCCTGACACAGTTTACAAATAGACTCAGTGAGCATCCAGTGAAATATGCTTGGGCAAGGGTGAATAGATGCTGACACCGAACTGTGGTATTCCCGGTCAGACTGAACAACACATTACTATGCACACAGTCGGTGGTTTCAAGGTGGTGTTTCTTGCAAGCCACAACAGGAGAATCCATCCTTCACACACACAGAAATGCACACAAGAGCAACGTGAGAATCCATGCACAGCAGCAGGGTGGTTTCCTACCCGAGCCCAGAGGAGCTGAGCAGCTGCTCTGCACCAGCCTGTCCTCTTGCCCCCAGGGAGATGACCCTGTGCCATCCATTAAGAGGCACCAGTGCACCGTCATGCCTTTCCTGAAGGCTCCTCAGGGCACTGCCCAGGATTCTGGGTAAGGATGCAAGCTGTGCAAACCTGGAAGAAGATGCAGCCCTTGCTGTGGAGGGCTAGTGCCCTTCCAAAGCACTGCTCCCTCATGTTAGCTCCCCAGGGCACTCTTGGTTCCACCTAACGTTTTCCCATGGAGGACCATTATCCGGTGGTCTGCAGAGTTCCATGGTGGGGTATGGAGGTGCGTTACCTGCAGTCTCCCTGTCTCCCGCTGACAGCTCCCCGTTGATCCCATTTTCTTTGGTCCGAGCATACGTCCCTGGCTGCTCGTGGCTGCCCAGCCCTGGCTCCTCCTCCTCTCGGTAGGGAAATCCATTGGCACTTCTGACCAGTCCTGCACCCGCGCCGCCCTGGTCCTTAATTTCGGGTGAGTGTGGGTGCGCAGAGGCCTCTGTTAGCTGACCTGCAGTCCAGTGCGGTGCCTTGGCTTCGTCCTTCCTATCCTCCGCCATGGCCTCTTGCCTTCACCGCTTGGCCTGTAACGACATGAGCAGGAAAGGTCAGCTCCAAGCAGGTGACTGTGCCCCTCACCATGGGTCAGTGCTGCCAGAGGAACTCGGGTCCAGCAGATGAGAGAGGGTTTACACGCAGAAGTGTCTCTGCTCGTCTGTCCTGGGCGTGAGGGAACTGCTTTAAAACTAAACCAAACCACCAGCACTAAAAATTATGGGTCAAGTCCTCCCTGACTCTCGCATTGCCTTGCAATTATTAGCAGGAGTTTCTTGAGAGCTGCCCTTTTGTTGATCTGCTTTTAACTCGTTAATTACAGTTAAATGCCGACCCACTTAATGAGAAATGAACCAGTCGTCAGCATGCCATGACTGCTGAAAGAGGTGAAGCTGCTGCTGCTACTTTCAATGCAGTTGCAAAGAGCAGGCGCTCTTCAGGTACAGAACCAAAGGCGATGGATGGGTCCTCTGCAGCACGAGCAATCTGCTGCTAGCCACGTCTGAGAACATGCACTGATGGGCTCCTGAACATATGTGCTATCTGACCCTGTTTACATCCCCTCACACTTGCTGTTTTGTGAACATTCACACTCATTCCCTTTTGTCCAGAACAGCGAGTGTTTCCCACACAAGCAGTTGCATTCTCTTATGATTCTCTTCTGTATTTATACATAAACAAAACTAATCATTATTTGAAATTCATACTTATTTCACTCCCTCTAATCAGCTCTCATTAGTCCATGCCAGGAATAGAAGGAATTGCACAAGTCGTAAGCTTTGGCTACTCCTCGCAGAAAAACACAGTAGTAGCAGTTCCTCACTAACAAACCTAGGAAGACAACATACCGTAACCGTGTTTCCATGGTCAGGTAACCCTGGGGAGGAGAGCAAGGCTTGATCTGGGCTAGCTACTTCAAAGGGAAAGCCAGCAGGCCTTTCCCAACAGCACTGACCACATTTATTTCTCCTGGGAGAAGAAACAAACATGTAAAAGAAATCAGCAGCACGCAGTCACTCAGCCACATACCACAGAGGCTGAGCAGCCCAGGGAATGCAGCACAAAACTGGATGGTGCATATTATTCATCAGGGACCACAGCGATCGGGCAAGGGGTGATGGGTTCAAACTGAAACAGGGGAAGTTCAGGTTGGAGATAAGGCAGAAGCTCTTCCCTGTGAGGGTG